>BLKR01006493.1:0-56295 GCA_011170035.1 Teleogryllus occipitalis
TATTTCGACGAACTGATAACATTCCATGCAAAATTATTTTACCAGTGCCACGACGCATTCATTCTTTACTAACTATTCAGTAAACCTTACTTGGCAGCATCCGCGCGATAAATGCATTTTTAGAAAGATGATCAAGTAATCTTATAGCTGAATGCAATTTAAATGATTTATTATTAACTTTTCTTTCACTGAATTCTTTAAACGAATCACTTAATTTATCTAATGCAGCGTGTCGCAGAGATGGGTGTGCTCAGAAAAACAATAGTTTATAAAACTTGGATATGCGTTTATACTCGTCCATACCTTATTAACTTAAGAGGTAATGTAATATTCTAATGACTAATATTCATTATCACAAGCAATTCACAATATTTGCCGGTACAGAACTTGAGAATGGAATGATTGTTAGTTTTAAGTCCCCGCTCAGTAATGCCGGTTGCCGCTACGAGATATAGACTCTGATAGAAAATATTTCATAAAACACGAATCTGCAGCAAGACGCAGCCAAATTTTCTTTTAACTGAATGATTAATGTACAAGCTAAATTGTTATTAAAATTTGCAGGTGTTATATTGCGTTATATATTACTTTTATGCTAGTTAGATTTTATATCACATTGCATCGAATATAAATAATCGTAATCCATAGTAAATTAACATAATTTTTGTGTTACTTACCACCAACAGGGACATTCATAATTGGAAAACACAGTAAAAATAATTTTGTAGCACGTTTTTATAACTATTGGAAAGCACAGCTTACTATCGCCTCTGACGCTAGAAGAGCACTGACCGTGTACTCCAACTTCAAACTTCCACTGCACGCAGCAGGTACAGGGATTAGCCTTCATACTTTTACAACAGATGTGCGAAACATTCCTCTTTCAAGTGGAATGGTCGGAAACCCCCAAAATAAATTTTAATTTTTGAGGTTTTGGCCACGTTTTCGCCATCTGGTCACACCGTGCAAGCTGGCCGCCATGTTGCATGGAGAGCTAATAGTGTTGAGAAACATTTTGAAAGTGGTACAAAATGACTATTTTCAACAGTAACCGATCAAAAACAACGCGATGAAGGCGTAAAAGTGCAATATTTAAAAGAAATGCTTCATAAATCTCTCTTGTAACGATGTAATAATTTTGGTATCTGCTGCAATTAAAATTCCCGCTAATATTGTGACGCAAACTGGGGTCTGAAGGTCATTGGCTGAAGTCTGATACCATGCGCAAGAGCCCCCCCCCCCCCGACCGTTTACATAAATGTACGATATGCAATCCATAAGCATATTGGTTCTATAACTAGACTATAGCGGCAAAAAGGTTTCTGGAACAACCAATAAGACTTATGGAACCTACAAAGCTTTCTGTATTTCATAGTGTAACGAATATTGCGTCACCGGCCGGCACCACCACGAACTACCTGTACGCGCGGATTGCGTCATCTGCCGGCGCCACCACGAGCTCCCTGTGAGCGCGGGTTGCGTAATCTGCCAGCGGTCCCTGCAGTAGATTATTCCAGAACGTTCGCGGGGTCCGGAAAGTTCTCGACGGTACTCGCCAAGTATAAATACGCGGCGGCCGCGACCGCGAGGCAGTCTTAAGTCCGCAGTGGAAGCTGAACTGTGAAGAGTGTGCATCGCGGTGAAAAGCAGTGCAGTGATTGTGCTCAGTGACGTGAACCGTGGTCAGTACATCGTGCTGTGGTCAGTGACGTGAACCGTGGTCAGTGCATCGAACTGTGGTTAGTGCAGTGGACTGTGACCAGTGCATCGAACTGTGATCAGTGCAGTGAACTGTGGCCAGTGCTTAGGACTGTGCGAGTGTGTAAGAGAAGTGAACAGTATAAATAAATAATCAAGAAAAGTGTAGTGTAAATAAATAATCAAGAAAAGTGTAGTGTAAATAAATAATCAAGTGTTTTCAGCGATTGTGTTAAGAAACAAAAATAAACGTTCGACCCCGGTTATAATGAACTTCTTGAGACTAACATGTTTGGTTCACTATATCCGAGGTTCGCTAAATCCGATGATGTCAAAATTAAATGGAATTTCTCCATAATAATGGATTGTATTAATACACAGCAAAATTCATTAACAGCACGAGCTGAACATTTCTATATATTTATTTGTACATTCAAAAATCAATTATTTTCAATTGTGTCAATGCCTCTGGCACTACTGTAACACCCTCCAATTCTCCGAGGGTCTTTAATCGCCTAATAACATAGGAGATCCAATTAATTTCCAGGACTTACTTCGTAAGTTCACTATAGCCGAGATTCAGGTTCACTATAACCGAATCTTCTTATGCTTATTTGGAATGTAAGTGAAACGGGACTAGTGATTTAACTTTACTATAACCGAGGGTTCACTATATCCGAGTTCACTATAGCCGGAGTCGAGTGTGTGTAGCAAAAGTTCGAGTGAGGTGATTCCAAAATCTTCAATTCGAGGCCTAAAAAGTTGTTCATTTTCGTATATTTATTTTTCACTTTTGACTTTATTTTGCCTGATGAGGTTTTGAATATGAGCACTACATAATCACGGTAGCACTATCATACATTACAGAATACTACACTTATACATTGCATAGAGAGATTACTATAAGAAGGAATCGCTTTGACAGCTATTCCTTGGCCACTTTTGGCAACATAACTGCAGCTTATGTCTACACACTCATTTTGTCAGTGCATTCGTTTACATTTAGCTCATTTTAAATGGGTTCATCTCTATCTCTTGCATTTTCAACGCCCTATGTGACGTTCATTTATTTCTCGGCCCGTCAAAAATAAATATTTTGAAAAAAAAAATATTTGAGGAGAGGAATAACCAGTTCCTTTAATAATATTAATCGTAGTTGCTGGAAAAGTAGAAAGAAAAACATAAAACCTATTTTTTTACTTTAGTGCTGCATGATTTTAACGAGCTTACGAATATTTTTTGATAAGTTTATTTCTTAGAAACTTTTTACCATTAAACTTAATATTTGCCAAAGGAACTTTTTTGAATAATTTCTAACTGGTGAAAATTGGAAGTGGCTGTTTCACTTCATATACAACATGACTTTAATAATATATTTTACAAATGACAAAGAAGTTTCAATATTAGAAGTAGAATTTGTATCAATATAACGGTATAGTTTTGGTATTTAGAAAACTCCTCGACTGTCTTGAACCCTCCATTATTAAAGTAATAATAATAATAATAATAATAATAATAATAATAATAATAATAATAATAATAATAATAATAATAATAATAATAATAATAATAATAAACAAGTAAAAACCATTGATCATATCGTCTCAGCTTGACCAATTCTAGTAAAGAACGAATATTAAAAAGACACGGCAGGTTGTGTGCTTATCTCCACTGACAGATCTGTACGTCCTCAAAATTCCAAATACATGCAAGTTGTACGAACACTTACCAAAACCGGTGATGCGTGAATATCAGTGCAATAAAATACATGCTACCAAAACCACCTTATTTCTTAATTTAAAAAATTTCCCTTTTTGAATTTTCACAAAGTTTACAGGATTCCATAATATGAAACAGTTAAATTATTATTATAGTTATATTATAACCTAACGATGGTACAGAGTTAAAATTCTTCTTATTACGTCTACCTAAAATTAGGAGCGAACATATGTCTTTCGAATGAAACTACGTGCGGACGCAAGAAGATTGAAAACTAAATATATTTAGGCAATACAAAGGTGAATTCATTGATTCCTTCAAGTATTTAGACGATTAATACCGTAAGTTTAGAGCCTTCTGGGAGGTGAAGATGTACTTCCCCCGCTGGAATATGCAAGTTGAGATCTGCACGCTCTGCTGGGATCCGCATGCCCGCTTATGGGATATTTCCCCCTTACTCCTGGACGGGCGTTTACGCAACTGGGCCTCCGTCAAACAGAGGAAAAGTTCCCAAACTGTAAGCCGACGTGTGAGGTAGTGTAGTATGCATAAGTGTAAGTCTCTGTAAAGCGAGAGAAAGGGTCAATAATATTGACTGAAAATGAGCGGGGTCCGTGGTCAGTTTGTTGTGATATTGCTCCAACTTTCACGTTGTGCAGAATCCACGGAAATCTGTCGAACGGAGCAGCCCGCCACTACAGCTCTCCTCAGTTAAATTCGTCCGAGATGATGTGTGTCGAATTTCCGCCTCGTCGGAATGCGAACCTTAGTACTATTTGGGCGGCGACGCTGAAACAGGGCATCACATATTATTACTGGGCAGTCTCAGCCAGAAGGTGTTTAAAGTCAGCCTAATTTAATAAGGTTCCTCATAATTAAAGCTCTAGAGAGTATTCACTCATATTTACATAATCCCGATTTTCTTGGTAAAAGGCACAAAAAAGTAACCAACTAAACACTCGATCAATGTCTTCGAAACCCGTATAGAGTAAACATGCTACACTTTACGATTGTACCGCAAGCATCGACAAAGCATTCTGCACCCTTAAAATCATATCGTTATTTTATATTTGCTCAGTAAAACCAAACATCAACTATCTACAGCTGACCCCAATATTTCTTTCGAGACATTGCATTAGAGGAACGACGTTGTGATTTTACGGCGCTCGGTGCAGCGTAGCAACCGGGTTCACTGGGCGGCTGCACCCGCAGTGCTGGCGCGAGGTCCGGCGTCGACCGCGCCGCGCCGTCGCGGGCGATATTTGCTCTGCGCTGTTTTTCCAGGAGGCCGCGGCGCGGGGGGCGTGCGGAGGGCCGAGGCCGGGGTGTGGGGGGCGTGGTTGCGGAGCGCCGTGTTGCCTCAATGGAAAGAAAACAGCGCCGCCCGTGGGAGCGACGCGCTGCGCGTCGGGATCATGGGGCTTTGTCTTGGGCCGCGCCACGCGGGGCGGGGAGGGGCGGCGAGGGGGAGGGTGCGGGGAGGGAGGGAGGGAGGGACGGGACGGGTGGGACGGTGCGGACAGACGGGGAGAAGCTGAGTGAGGCGAGGCGGGCAGGGTGAGGCGGGGCGGGGCGGGATGGGACGTCGGGGAGGGGCTGAATGGGGAGGGGATAGGAGGACGGGGAGGGGCAGGGTGAGGCAGGACGGGGTGGGGTTGCCGTGATGGGACGGGGCGGGACAGGACGGGGAGGGGCTGGGTGAGGCGAGGCGAGGCGGGGCGAGGCGGGATGGGACGGCGGGGAGGGGCTGGACCGGGAGGGGCTGGGAGGACGGGTAGGTGCAGGGTGAGGCGGGTCGGGGTGCCGGGGTGGGACAGGGCGGGACGGGATTGGACGGTGCGGGACAGGACGGGGAGGGGTTGGGTGAGGCGGGGCGGGGCGTGATTGCCGCGGTGGGGTGGGGCGGGGTTGCCTGGGCGGGGCGGGGCGGGGCAGGGCTGGGAAGGGAGGGTGAGGCGGGGCGGAGCGAGGCGGGCGGAGCGCGGCGGAGTGGAGCGCTAATCGCGGGGATCGCAGAGCGCGGGCGCTGCGACGCGACGCAGTGAGTGCTTTTTGCGCGCGGCGCCACGCTGCGGCAGCGCGCGGAGGGGACTAGCGCGCGAGGACGGGTGGGTGGGAGGGGGATGGGACCAGTAGGCGGTGAGTGAAAGGGAATGGCCAGCAGGCGGAGGACACTGAGTAGGGGGAGTCACTCAAAGACACACGCGGATGAGAACGGGAAGGGGGTGGATGGGAGTGGGCAGGGATTGGATTAATTGATTACTCGTAATTCCAGGCAAGTCAACTGCTTATGTCATTAGTCCCGTAAGTGTAGTGCACGTTTCGACTCGGGAGGTGACTGTGATCTAGCCTCGCGGGATGGCGAGATCCGGTGCTAAACTACCGTCGGCTAACGGGGTTTCCCCCAATCAGGTATATCCCACCAGCGGAGCAACACTCCAGCCGGGAGCAGCTCTAAGTTCTCGACCGGTGTCGCGGCATATGTGGTAGGGTAGTGCATGTAAGTGTAAGTGTGTGTCAGTGGTGAGAATAAAAGAAACGGGAAGGAAAGATCGCGCGCGATCCGTGGCCGGTAGGGTACTGCTCCGGCATTCTCCTGGTGTTGATCGGAGAAACCACGGAAAACTACGGATCAGAACAGCTGGCCTCTCGAATTCTCCTCCAGAGAGCGACAGAACTCGATCCAGCCACCCAGCTAGTGTCAGAAACCCTGTCAACATCGAGATTCAAACCCTAGTAGTTCCCGGTCAGAGGCAGTGCAGGCATCATTTGAAACCCTGAGCTACCTCTCCTGGTGCGGGGATTGGATGGAGTACGGAGGTGATTGGGTGCGATGCGGAGGGGCGCGGAGGGGGAGGGGGAAGTGTAGAAATGTATCGAGGGATTTTGGGGGCGTCGGAAGATGAGTAGGTGGAGTCCTTGATAATGGGTAGGGAGCTGAAGAGAATGGGCGGGGGTGATGGGGTGTGGGCGGGGCATCGCGGGGAGTGGGTGGAGGCAGAGGGGGTTGTGGTCAGGGGTGGAGAGGATTGGTTGGGTGCGGAACTAATTATGCAAGATATGTGTGTAGGAATGTGGGATGTAGAGAAGTGCGAGCGGGGTACGGAGGGAAATGGACATGGCGCGATGGGTTTTATTGATTGATTTTTTCGTGTTTTAGAACGCGTGAACGGCTTTGATAATTATTCCCGTAAGTGTAGTGCATGTTTTTTCTCGGGAGATGGCGGTGATCTTCCCCCGCTGGATGGCGAGATCCGGCGCCGACCTACCGTCGGCTAGTGGGGTTTCCCCCTAACCAGGACTCTCCCACCAGCGGGGCACCGCCCCAGCCGGGACAAGCTCTAAGCTCCCGACCGGTCTCCCGGAATATGTGGTAGTGTAGTGCATGTTAGTGTAAGTGTGTGTGTAAGGGGAGAGGATAGGACAAGGAAGAGGAAGGACAGATCGCGCGCGGTCCGTGGCCCGTTTGGTAGGGTACTGCTCCGGCATTCGCCTGGTGTTGATCGGAGAAACCACGGAAAACTACCGATCAGAGCAGCCGGCCGCTAGAATTCTCCTCCAGACAGCGACTGAATTCGACCTAGCTGAAAAGCTAGTGTCGAAAATCCTGCCGCCATTAGAACTCGAACCTAGGACCTCCCGGTCAGAGGCGCTGCAGTTGGCGCGATGGGGAGTGGGCGGTGAGCGGAGGGAGGGAGAAATGCGAAAGATGCAGAGGCACGGGAGGCGGAGGGTGGGACTGAAGGAGTGGGCGGAGGGGTGTGGGTGAGACGCTGGGGAGAGGAGGCGGAGTGCGGTGGGAGGGGAGTCGCTGGGCGCTGCGGGGCGCACGGAGCTCCCTCGAGCAATCCTAGAGCATTCTGCCAAGACGTGCGCAAACAAGTGGGGGAAGTACTGATTAGCCAGTACGTTCAGTTGCAGCTCTTTACAACAGAGGTTTACAAACGGAAGCAGTGGAACATTTGTTTACCGCCGGACGCCGTACTTCGCCTGGTCTCTCTTCTTAAGGCAAAGATTGCAGAGCAATCCTGCCCCTGTGACTTAGAAGCAATGTTTGGGTTCTTTCTAAAGTAAAGAACCAAGTCGAGTAATCGGTAAAAATACATGGAAATACACTGCATAGTCTGGAAATTGACTCCGTGTAATTAAAACCAAGCAACAATTCTATGCATTTTTACATCAGAATTGAATACATTCTCCGCTCTATATACAGGTTGGGGAACAAGATTAATTGATTCATTCATTCATTGTTACTGATTCCAGGCGCGTCAACTGCTGAGGTCATTAGTACCGTTAGTATAGTGCATGCTTTTTCATCAGGAGGTGGTAGTGATCTTCCCCACTGGATGGCGAGATCCGGCGCCGAACTACCGTCGACTAGCGGGGTTTTCCCTAACCAGGTATCTCCCACCAGCGAGGGACTGACCCAGCCGAGACGAGCCCCTGACCGGTCTCCCGTCATGTGTGGTAGTGTAGTGCATGTTAGTGAAGTGTGTGCGTGTAAGGGATAAGGATACGACAAATAAGAGGAAGGAAAGATCGCGCGTGGTCCGTGGCCCGTTTGTTAGGGTTCTGCTCCGGCATTAGCCTGGTGTTGATCGGAGAAACCACGGAAAAATACCGATCAGAGCAGGCGACCGCTAAAATTCTCTTCCAGACAGTGACTGAATTCAACCTAACTGAAAAGCTAGTATCGAAAATCCTGCCGCCGTTGGGAATCAAACCTATGATTTCCCGTTCAGCAGCACTGCAGTGACATCAGTTGATGCTCTGAGCCACCGCTCTCGGTTTGGGGAAGATATAACAAGGAATATCCCGCTCTATTATGCAGTGTGTTCAGTGTGCGTTGTATGTTTCCTCGAGAGACAATAAGAAATGTTCATATTCATCAATAATTCATCCTGCAATGTAAATACGACTTACAATGACCATCCATTAGTTGAAATTCATCTAAAGTATAATATTGAACTTTGTTCAATTCACTAATTTTTTAAATTAACTATGTATAAAAACTTGAACTACTTGAACGTTTCTTATCAAATTCTACTTTTCAAAATCGTCCATTAAAAGTCTTCCATCCGATCTAAAACCACATTTTCCACAAACATTAATTGTAAAACTTGAACAAACTTTCACAAATACTAACAATATGATAAGTCAAAACAAAGAAAATGAACAAAGTTATCAAGGAATCGTGACGTTTTATAATCTGATAATTAAGATGAAACAAAGCGATTTTCGTTTATAATGTTCACATATTCCTCTGCATCTCAGACTATACTTGCTGTATCGTGTACATTTTACCGCAAAACTCGCATCCATTCCTTCATGTTATTACCACTCCATGCTGCTTCCCCCCTTATCTTTTCTCCATTTAAACCAGATTTTTTTTTGCTGGGCGCACGCATCAAACTTTTCGACGCCAATCGACGTAACATTCCAATGAACTTAGCACGCGGCGTTTGAATCGAAAAACGCAGCGCTTGGAATGAAAGCGAACGGCAGCACCCGGATCCGCGTGGCGCGCGGGGGAAACTCGTTATGCTCCACGCAGGCGCGCGTTATTTCCAGAAAGAGTTATTAGACCGTTTGCGCAAACGGCGGCGTGAAATATTAGACTCGTTAGAAGACGGACACTTCGCTCTGTAGCTGTCATTAAGGGTGTTCTACAAATAGCAGCAGCATGCGAGCATCCAATAATTTACTTTCCGTAAAAGCAGTGGCAACGTGCGACCAAGGCGGACCCATGGAAGGCTATATATTTTCCGGCTTATAGAGCTGTCAAACCATGGTTTTTGTTTTCCGCACCAACAATTAAGCGAAATGCAGTTGTCCAAGGAAGAAGCTTTTCCTCCGGAAAGGATGGAGTCTATGAACTTATAAATTAATGTTGTTAGGTTTCTAGTAATATGATTTTTAAATATTATTCCTGAAACTAATAGTAGCTTCTTGCGTTTTAACATACAACTAATGGTGACACAACATTATTTTAATATAAAATTTTAAATATAAAACTAATGGGAACAATGTACTTTCTAGAATTATTAATATCGAATATAAATAAATGATAATTTTGCAAATTGTTTCCTACGAATTGAAGGGATCGGGAGAAGATAATTAATATCTTTTTTTATTTCATAAATTCAAAACAAACATCTTAAAATGCTCCCTAAAACAAAAATGATGATCAAAACACAGTACACGTATTTATAGGACTTTACTTTGTGGGTAGAAAGCAATAAAAGCTGTTTATAGAAACTAGAACATATCTGAATTAATACGAACGTTTTTGTTGTTTTTACTCTAAATGACAATTTCAGGCCTGTGGTAAGGCAATACTCTCCTCTGACTCAGTCAAACTTTCTGGCATACAATGAAAAACACTCTACATCTTAAGAAGCATCATAAGAAGCCAATCAATCTCTAGCATAGGTACTTGAGAAGAAAGGGTTCCGTAAGCAACTGCAGCGAGAGAACTCAGCTATTTAAAATCTTTCCCTCACAGTTTCCCCCCTTTATGACATTATTTCCCCTGTGACTCCCGACAGCTGTAAACCAAATCTCTGAAGAATTATGGCGTCGACATAAGTTAACCTACTAAATAACATGTAGAAACAGTGAACGTGAATCAGTACCAAACATGAGTCAATCTCTGGCACAGATTCAAAATGAAACGTGAAAAGAACGGATTCCATAAGCAAAGCCCTCATCGGAGCAAAAGCTTTGACTCACAACCTGCATGGCACCGCAGCGCCGAAAAATCAAATCTGCTTGTTCGTTTACCGTTACAAATAAGTTTTCTCTAATTCAGCAACGAAAATATCTAGTTTTTGAAATGTTAATCTCTCGCTTTTTTAAATTTATTATTATTATTATTATTATTATTATTATTATTATTATTATTATTATTATTATTATTATTTCATCTTTCAACTATTAATAGTTAAATTGTTGGGAAGGGATTCTGAAACTCAAGAAAGCGTGCGCAGGTGATTTTCTCCCCCATACGTCACATACAGTTTTTGACTAAATAAATATATATATAATAATAATAATAATAATAATAATAATAATAATAATAATAATAATAATAATAATAATAATAATAATAATAATAGGAAGAAGATGAAGAAGAAGAAGAAATTTACTGCTTTGGAGAAGTTCCAAGAGGCATCACACCATAAGTACATCAAGTTTGCATTTAAAACACATTTTTATAAAAATTATGACTAATACTAAATGAATATCAAATTAGAATGCTTTAATATAACATATGTACAATTATTAATATTTGCAACTTATGGTTTTAATTTATTTTTGAAGTTTCCCACACTCTGAGGTAAAGTCTCTAGCAGTACTGAAGGTAATATCTGCCAGTTTTTTATTGTTCGGTTAACGAAAGAAAATTTTCCAATATCCGGTTTTTGCCTCTCTCCATAATTTTGTAATTATGGTCCTGACTATTAGTGTATGACAATTTTTTAAGGGTTTAAAGGTTTAATATTTAAATTTAAAGGTCTAATATTGATAGGCTCATGCCAATGGCGGTGTCAGGGGTAGATATCAAGAGTCGTTTGCACCAATATCTTTGTTTAGGAAAGGATTTGCGTTTCATTGTTTAGAACTTTTATTATTAGATACTCTCCTAAGTCTTAATGATAACTTTCGGGGCACCGGCCCAGCCAGGACAAGCTCTAAGCTTCCGAATAGTCTCCCGACAAGTGTGTGTAGTGGTAGTGTAGTGCGTGTGTGTGTGTATATGTGTGTAAGTGAGGGGATGAGGATAAGATAAGGATGAAGGAAAGAATATTCGTGGTTCATGGCCCGTTTGTTAGGGCACTGCTCCGGCATTCGCCTGGTGTTGATCGGATAAACCACCGAAAACTACCGATCAGAGCAGCCTAGAGTACTGTCCTGCAGACAGTGGCTGAATTCGATAAATCTGACAAGTTACTGTAAAAAATCCTGCCATCATCGGGACTCGAATCCTAGGAACTCCGGGTCAGGGATACTGCGGTGACATCAGTTGGTGCCCTGAGCCACCTTTGCTGGCATAAAAAAAATGAGATCGTCGCTATATCACATTGGGGAACCTCCAGCATTCTCCTACAGCCAAGTCTGTTCAGAATCACGATAAAATCGTCTTTTAATAACGATCGATAAAGAGAATAGTTGTTGGAGCAGCGTAGTAAATAAGTTCTTCAAAACATTTGCATGGCCATCTGCGCCCTGCCGAAGGATTGCAAGTACGGAAAATGTTCATAGCATGTATACTCTCGCCATACTTTAAAAATTGAAAACATTTTACCATAAAAATGGGTTAAATACTCCCTCAATTATATTCAAACTTATTCTGGGTTCGGACGCTAACCTCTCCCTCCCCCACATTGGTGTTATCCGGATACCGGAATGGCATGCGAATGTTAAGGAATAAATAACATTATAAATGAAATATCTAGCTTCAATATTTAAAGCATAGGACCCGACATAACTAGTAAGTGAATTTCTAAATGCGTGTTTTGACGCTGCTTTCTTAGTATGCCCAGAATTGAACCAATGCCACCTAAATAGATCTATGTAGATGGCGTTTATTAAACCCCAGTACCCTGTGGTTATTTTCATTCTACGGAAATATACTTTTCTTTCATGAGATTGGCACCCTTATTATTTACAACCCATCCCTATAAAATGAAAATTGCGCGGCAGAATTTGTAAGATACGAAGTATTGCATGGGTATTTTTTATAATAAATTTACAAATTGCCTTGGAACATTAAATTTGAAGACTATGAAATATACAAGAAGAAAATTAGAAATGTAAGTTCAATTCTCGAGGAAATGCATTTCTTAAGAGTGCAAAGGTCGATTTTCAAGTTAATGTGACTTTAAACGTATTCACCTTATTCACATAAACATACAAAATAGTAACTTTTTAATACTTATGTATATTCGCCTACAGAACACAAATCAGACTGAGTTTGTGGAATCTTAATAAATTGGAGGACAAAAGTGTGGATGTGTTTAGCAACTCAGGGGAATCCAATGTACTTGAAGAATCTTTTGCGACAGACTTATCCGAACTAAGTGAGAATGATCTTATAATGGGAATAGAGAATAAAGCAGAAAAAACCGGTTGCAGGTGATACTTTTTGTTGATATTAGAAAAACAAACGAAAATGTTTAGCTGTGCTAATTTATAACTATTCGCATTATTCATTCCTGCAAGTATTTTTTATAGTCATTATAATTTTCAAATTGCAATATTACTAGTTCATATCCCGTATGGACGTAATACGCAAGGTCATTGGGTGTTGGAATTATAACCGAAGGTGTAGTACATGTACGACTAACTGAAATGTAACATTAACAGCTACTACTATTCATTGGTAATTTCAATGCCAGATATTGTAAGAACATATTTGAACAAACCTAGGCATGAAATAAATGAAGTAAGATGATTTCAACACATGAAAATTACTTTTGAAACAGTTTACAGCGTCGGCAACGATACATTCAAGTAGTATTCAGTATTTCAATTCTTGTACCACTGCTCTGATTTCATTTCGGGCTTCAAGTAGAAAAGATAGAGTGGGGAGTCATTGAACGCATTGCTTTTAGTACAATTCATTGTTTTTATGCAAGTTGATTCTGCCATATTCCTGGTAGTACACAAACTATTATTTCAATAGTCCGCTTTGTTCTTACCCGTAAATATAAGAACATTTAAAAGGAAACAGCTAAAAAAGGGTAGCGCGTAGCAGTGAATAAAGAAACCACATGAATAATCGATCTCGCTGAGTGAAACGCAATGAATTGCTAAAGAAACCGATCCGGCGGGTAGATCCCTTCGAAACAGCCGTTAAACAAGCGGAGCGGACTTGAAAGGCAAGGAAAACAAAGGGTCCGCGCGGACAGCGGGACACACGGGCCAGGGGAGCGGGAGGGGGAGGGGGAGGGGAGAGGGGAGGGGAGGGGAGGAGAGGAACGCTCATTTAACGAAAAGCGGCGGCCGCTTCCCTACCCTGGGATGGGAACGGAGGCGGGGGCGGGGGTGGGGGACGAAATGGGGACGGACGGGCGACCGGCCGGCCGCTACCGCCGCCACCGCCGCCGCCGCCGCCGCCACCGCCGCCGCCACCGCACCGCGCGCTGCTCCATCGATTGGGCAGCCGAACGACAGGCAATTAATCCACCCTGTCCCGTCATGCGCCCCGCCCCTCCCCTCCCCTCCCCAGTCCCCGACGCGCTCCGCTTTCGCCTCGGCGATCGGCACAACTCGCTGAGCCAGCGCGGCGCCGCCCCGCCCCCGCGCCGGTACATCCGCAGGCCGCCGCCACCGCCGCAGGGGGCTCTTCCTCGCCCCCGCCCCCGCCCCCGCCGTGGCCGTCGTCGCGCGCTCGCCCTGCGGCCGCCGACCGCCGCCCACGCAGCAGGATACGGCTGTCGCCTCCACACCGTTGATGCTGTGTACTTGGCACCCTCATCCTCGCTGCCAACGCCTGTCCACGCGTACTTTACTCCGTATCCCTTCAACGAGTCTTGTTCGCGGTGTGGTCTCTGTTATAAGTAGATACATCGACTTAATTCTACAGCGTGGTATTTATTTCTACGAATATTTGAGAAAGTTTCCCAAATGTTCCCTGAAAGTTCCCTGAAATTAATTAGAACTAGGATTTCAACGTCTAATCCTAATTGCAATTTTATTTGTAAATATTTGTAATAGTTTTGTAATTGTAAATATAGTTGTAATCATGTTTGCCACCGAGCATTACCTCAAAGCGAACTTTAATAAATATCTATCTATCTAATGGTTTCAAAAGAAAGAAACTTCTTTGCTTAATAAATGTAATCCTCAAAATACTTATGTTTAAGGTGCTTTTACTTAGATTCATGACTAATATATGTGTTTTCTCTCCTTAAAACACGATTCTTTAGAATCGATTTCTTGTTTTCAACATGTTGATCATTGTTAATTGTTCTGCTTCATCAATCTCGGATGCTAACTGAAAATTGAAGCAAAAATAATTGATAGATATTTTGTACATTTATTTAAAATTTTTCTTCCAAACGACGCACCAAAATTTGGAAATATGCTTCTCTCTCACATGTTTCCTTAAAGACACTGAACCCTGCACTGCGGGCTACCAACCGGACAGCATGCAAAGGCTGTCAGCAGTGAGATAAGACAGTGAGGTATTATTTAGAGGCATGTTTATGTTTTAGATGGCACTGCCTAGTTTTTTTTTGGAAATCTCGTCTGTGGGTTGTCATTGTTGAGTGAATGTTGTGCTTGACGTGTTGTGGCTTGAACATGCCTATTTCTCACGTAAGTCAATACCCATTTCAAGTCTTCTTTTTTTCCTCCATTAATGTGTGAATTTTCTTTGAGACTTTTCATATTTCATTTTTCCCAAAAATGTTTCAATTCGCATCAGTATTTTTATTTCTTCAGCTCCTCGTCCGTCTTCTTCTGAAGTCAAACCTTCTGTTTTTCAAACCTTCTATATTCATTAAAATACTACCCCTTTTCTGTAAACCGCGAACGGTGGCTCAGTGCATTAACTCATGTCACTGCAATGTTTCTGACCGGGAGGTCCTAGATTCGACTTCGGACGGCGGCAGGATTTTTGACACTAGCTTTTCAGCTAAGTCCAATTCAGTCGATGTCTGGAGGAGAATTCTAGCGGCCGGCTGCTCTGATCGGTAGTTTTCCGTGGTTTCTCCGATCAACACCAGGCGAATGCCGGAGCAGTTCTCTAAGAAACGGGCCACGGACCGCGCGCGATCTTTCCTCCCATTTCCTTGTCCTATCCTCACCCCTTACACTCATACTTACACTAATATGCACTACACTACCACACATGCCGGGAGACCAGTCTGAAGTTTAGAGCTTTGCTGCCTTTTGTCTTCTTGCTTTTAATTCCTTTTGCATTTATTTTATCACCTCCGTCCGTGCAATTAGGTTAATCGCTGAGTAGACTTGTGCCCGCCGCTTTGGCAAGAAGATTGATCTTCTTTCAAATGAATTTGGACAGCTCAATGCTATTCCAAATAACTGTTGTTTTTTTTTTGTAGTATATATTTTCTAGATCATTGTGCAATGTTGATAAATGGCTTTGCACTACGTTTGAAAAAATATTGTTCTATTTTCTCAATTCTCTCTTCTGCAAATTCATTATTACAATTACATTATTTGAGGGTCCATTAAAAATGTCAGCTTCGAAAACTGAAGTTTTATTAATTTGATTACAATGTGTAGTGATCGACATTGAACTGTACCATACTCAGCCCTTCTTCAGTTTTATTAGAGTATTTAAATGAACAATATTATATTTTTGCTTAAGGAGGAAGATAAAATGACTTGAGATTTTCGAGATCATCAGAAATAAATTTTCTGTACACAGTAATATGCAAAAACAGACTCATCAGACGCATACGAAGAAACTCCGAAATAGCGGTCTGCGTGAAAAAGTTTCGCGCCAACCTTCTTTATACGGAAAGCCGCCCGCAAGAGAACTTCGCAAGAAAATTGCGGCGCAGAATAAAGCAGCATCGCTGTACGGGGAATCCCCCGTCCCGTTATCTAGGCCGCCTGAAGTTGGAGGTATAAATAAGCGCGGCACCGCGTAAACGGATATTTTATTGCCACAACACCCGCGTGGCCCGGAGACAAACTCGCGGGATAATACGCAATATTCGCGCCGTTGCGTCGGAGGGTGTGAAATAAGAGGTTTCTCCTTGCGTTATCAGGCGCTCCGCTCCGCGTAGGCATACGGCGGGCGCGGACCGCCTCCCTCCGCCCGCAGTTAATCCGATACTGGTTCATAACGAGTTTAATTTCTCTGGAACCTCGTTAAAACGACCGCGCTTCCCCTCGTTCTGTAGCTCCTTTCCAGGGGAGACAAACGGCCTGTCGCGGGGATCTGCTCTCAACGAATATCTCTTCGGATAACCGAGATTACCTGCCCCAAGAACTCTATTTTATACAAAAAAATCCCCGTCGCCCATATTCGCGGCGGATCGCATTCCGGGTGGGCAGGGGGGCTTAGGATATTTCGCGGCTTAGGTGAGATCTGCGCAAAAATGAACTTCGGATCTTAGTGATTTTCTGGCAATGTTTTGCGTGCCGTGTGCCATTCCATGCTATGATCTGCTGCCCTAAATTCGTATTCGAATAGTATATGAAAAGGATGTTGAGTTAACAGTGTTTTGTAATGCCCAAACATAGAATTACACGTACGAAAAAATACAAAATTGAGTCTCCCATAATTAAACATTAAAACTGTTTTATAACATTTCCAGCATTGTTTAATTAAATAATACTTCAAATTACAATATTGTTAATCAATACTGATTAATACATTAAAAAATTATGTGTAGCGTGGCATTCAAAATAATTATTTTTGATTTATTAGTAATGGAATAAAGAATGCTCAAACTGATCTCAAAGCGTAAATATTGTCTGTACAATTTGACAAAACACACAAAGGCGAACGTGCAACACGTATTTATATTGGTAGGAAAATTATATCTATCAAATGCCTAAACTATTCCACAGTGTGGTTGTGTCTCTGGGTTGCCGGTTGAGCTGCAGGCAGATGCGCTCGCTGCAATTGCACATCCTCCTTGCTTGCGAGTGAACTGGCGAACTCGAGTGCGTCTAATTGGCGCATCCGGACGGACAAGGTGGAGCGTCCTCCGAGGGCGGGGGGTGGGGCGTCTCCCCGCAACCAGCGGCCCATCGCTCCCAAATGAAGTGGGCCGGGGCTTTAAAGGGGCGTGGAGAGGCAGCGCATGGCGGCGGCGCTCATAACCGCGCTCGGCCGAGAGCGGGGGGGGGCAGAGCAGACGAGGGAAGGGGGGGTAGGACAATATCCCGGCCGTCGCGAGAAGGGCTGAAGCTCTGGGCTGGAGCCTGCGCTGGCTATGCCCTTGGTGGCAGCCTTGAAGGGGGCGTGGCGGTGAAGGAGGTAGCGTCGGCTTGCGCTTTTCTCGTAGGCGATGGCGACGGCGACGGCGACGGCGACGGCGATGGCGATGGCGATGGCGACAGCGATGGCGACAGCGATGGCGACAGCGATGGCGCCGCTGGACGCGATGGTAGTAGCAAATGAATGCGATAATGATGGCAGTGGCTGTGGGAAGGGCGCTAATAGCGGTGGTGGCAGAAACAGCGAGGAAATCATGGGTGGTGAGAGAAACTGTTTTTGCGATAGCGCCGATGGAGATGGTAGTGGTGACGGTAGCGTAGTAGCGGCGACGATGGAAGCGGAGGCGGTGGTGGCCATGGTAGAGTCGGTGACGGAATCGGCCATGGCGCCGATGGGAGCGGTGGTGGTGACGGCGGAAGCGGCGATGGCACCGGTGACAGGGATGGTGGCGATAGCAGCGGTGGAGGTGGAAGTGGCAGCGAAGATGAAATAATCCTGGCGGTGATAATAGGATCAGAGGTGGCGTCGCATGCAGTGACGATGGTGTGTTTGCGTGACAGCGGTGACGGTGGTGGTGGTGGTGGTGGTGGAGGTGGTGGTGGTGGTGGTGGTGGTGGTGGTGGTGGTGGTGGTGGTGGTGGTGGTGGTAAGGACAGGGGTTGCGATGGCGCCCGTAGTGGAAGTAACGTTGGAGGCGGTGGATATTGTGGAGGTGGTAGAGGTTGTGGAGGCGGTGGAGTTGGTGGAGGCGGCGGTGGCAGCGATGGCGGGGACAGTGCAGAAGCAGCATGCGCTTTAGTGGCGAGATGGGTGGCGCGGCGGCATGAAGAATGAACTTACAGGACTGACACGTTAGCAAAGTTTTGGTGCTATTGGAGAAATGTCAGAGAATGTAGCAGCAGCATCAGCAGCAGCAGGAAACGCTGGTAGATGAGAAAGAAGGGACAATGACAGAAATGTGACAGCAGCTTAGAGCTAGAAAGCAAAGATGGCGAGGTGAAATTAGTACTAGAGAGGGGGGAAATAATGAATTCATGCGTTAGAAAGTACTAAATTCTACTAAATGAGGATCTGGGTTGGACAGAACACGTAAATTATGTAGTGAAAAGGGCGTGGAAGGCATTATTCATTGTAATTAGAATACTTAGGAAAGGAAGTGGAAAATCAAGGGAATTAGGGTACACGCCTCTAGAACGTCAGATATTAGAATTTGGCTCCATATGTTGGGACTCTTATCGTTTATGGCAAATAAATCTCTCGAGAAAGTACAAAAATATTCCGCAAAATTTGTTAGGAGAGGACGTTCAAATTCTGAATTTATATCGTGGGAACCTTTGGAAAAACGCAGAGAACGTCTTTGGAAAAACGTCTTTGCGCATTATTCAAATCAATTAGAGGAGATCGTCCGTGGGGTGAAGTACGGGCAAGACCATCAAAACCAACTTACGTCGCGCCGAAGAACCATGGTTTCAAAATTCGGCAAAGAAAACAGAGAACGGATGTAGGTAAATTCTCATTTGTAAACCGAACGATACAAAATTGGAACAAATTACCTGCAGCAGTGCTACAGACTCCCTCAGAATGTCAAAAATTTTAAAATTAGACTAAGTAAATATGGTTAATAGATTAATTTTGTAAAATTGTATTTGGCAACATGTAAATATTCTTGATATTTGTTTTGTGTATTTTTAGTAGTTCCTTAGAAAACGCTACCACTGGAAGTATTCTATGTATTCCTAAGTAGCAAAATAAACATTCAATTCTATTCTATTCTATTCTAAAGCAAAGATGGTGGTCAGGTTTCAGATGGGGGTGATAGTAGGTGTGGGGTGGTGATGGGACTTGGGGATTGTGGTAGAGACATGCTGGAAGTGGGGGAAGAAGGTCGGTGTGAAGATGGGGTGGAAGTGTGGTGGAAGTGTGGTGGAAGTGTGGTGGAAGTGTGGTGGAAGTGTGGTGGAAGTGTGGTGGAAGTGTGGTGGAAGTGTGGTGGAAGTGTGGTGGAAGTGTGGTGGAAATGTAGTGGAAATGTAGTGGAAGTGTAGTGGAAATGTAGTGGTAGTGAAGAGGAAATGTAGTGGAAGTGTAGTGGAAGTGTAGTGGAAATGTAGTGATAGTGTAGAGGAAATGTAGTGGAAGTGTAGTGGAAATGTAGTGGAAATGTAGTGGAAGTGTAGTGGAAATGTAGTGGTAGTGAAGAGGAAATGTAGTGGAAGTGTAGTGGAAGTGTAGTGGAAATGTAGTGATAGTGTAGAGGAAATGTAGTGGAAGTGTAGTGGAAATGTAGTGGAAATGTAGTGGAAGTGTGCTGGAGGTGTGATAGAGGTGGGGTGGACGTGCGGTGAGAGGGGGTGCGGTGGAGACTGACAGCGGTGAGCAGAGGGTGGTGCTAAAGGCAGAGTTCGGTGGTGGCACTGCGCGGAGGCTGTGACTGAGACAGAAGCAGTGTCGAGAGCGGCGGCTTCGGGGGTGGCGTTGGCGGCGACAGTCGCCTGGGAGCAGGAGATTGGATGGGGGAGAGGGAGCCGTGCTGCTCCCTCTCTCCGACTCTCTGCGGGCAGCACAAGTGTCGGGGGAGCGATTTGTGATTGTTAGGAATTCCCCAAGACTACGCACCGTGTGATATACAGTATGCGAAATGTTTGTCCCTCACTAAGTGTGCTCAGCGTAGTTTAACACTGTTGTGTACAGAACGTGATGAAGACGTAAGGGTAATGGACTGCAGATATACGAATTACATTACAGAAACGGGGACCTAGTGACAGATCCGAAATAGTAATTAGAAATCTACGAGATTGGGAAGTCGAGCAAATACATTTAGTTATAATATTTATATAGTTAATGGGTGGTAATATCGAATTTGCTCATACAATACAAAGAACTCTACATTCAGAGAATAGTAGTGAGTTTATGCAATTAAATTAGTAGTGCTACAACGCATACTTTCTCGTTTTATACGTAATGGTTATGTAAAATTATAATATTGCTATAACTTATTTTAGAATACATCGGCCATTACCTAAAAATTTGCTAACCAAACAAAGATCGAGTTGTTGAAGGAAATTACAAATTAAGTTCGCCTAACTCCAGTGCAGGATGAGTTGCAATCGTTATAATGTATTTCTCACTATAAGTTTATTGGTAAAATGTTATTATCTTCTACTCTCGAAAGTGCCTCAGAAGCTTGTAACTTTTATTATGAACCATTTGAATAATGGGAATACTTACGAGATTGCTGGTCTGAAATCCAATACGTTATCCCTGCATATGTCGGAACTATGGGATTTTAAAGAAATGAAAATGTATATGTTACTAATATTAAAAATCCATCTCACAGATAAAAACATCGCAATTCACGGTTGCAGTATGATGTTATGATTAGCAGCACGGTGTTATGATTACAAGCTGATGGCACAGCGCACTGCATTTCAGCGATAATAAAGATTGCGAAAATAAAGATCGAATTATAGTAAATATATCTTAAAGAGAGACAGACTACAAATAAATTATGCAAATGGACCCTTTTCTCTTAGCTGCTTAATAGGAGTATACAGTATTAACATCAATAAACAAGATCACAGTTAAAGACTTCATAAAAACATCTAATGGAAACATTATACATTATACAACATCGCTACATGTAATGGAAGAAGCGATGGAATATGTGAAGAGATTGAACAAATGGCATATCTATGGACGACTTCAATTGAAATCAGAAAAAAAACAAATCATTTCCACATAGTGGAAATAAAAGAACTTGCAGAATCTAAGCTCTTTTTCCATACCCCAACAGCAGACAGATAATATCATTAGCTTTAATCCAAATTCAGATGAAATCAAACACAATATAACACACAACATCAAACAGGAATTAAAACACACTCATTACTCACACATGAACACACAGTCAGAGACAGCAACAAAACACAATCTTAAACAGAAAATAGATAGTAACAACTTACTCATCTCCAAAGCTGACAAAGGGAATTCTATAGTCATTCTAAACAAATCAGATTATCACCAAAAAATGTTTGATTTTATCAACAGTAACAACATTCTACACATTAACAAAGACCCCACAAACAAACACTTATCCGACATCAAAAAAGAACTTGCAGAATCTAAAGCTCTTTTTCCATACCCCAACAGAATCATCCCCTCTAATCCACTTCCACCTCGATTGTACGGCCTTCCAAAAATTCACAAACTTGATACCCCCATAAGACCTGTCGTCTCGTATACCAATACCATTACACACAGACTCGCAAGGAATCTAAACCAAACTTTTTCCACACAGATAAAATTCTCACCCTCCCACACAATCACCAATAGTATCGACTTAGTCAACAATATCAAAGATGTAGTTGTGCCACCTAATGGCAAACTTATTTCCTTTGACGTGACGAACCTTTTTCCAAGCATTCCGACCACAGAATGCAAAACTATTTTACGAGACATCCTTGACAACTCTTTGAGCCCAATACCTATAAAAAACGAACTGTACAACCTGATTTCTCTCTGTTTGGACATAAATTACTTCAAATTTGACAATAAATTCTTCACTCAAAATTCTGGTCTACCTATGGGATCCCCACTTTCACCACTATTAGCAGATATATTTATGGACAACTTGGAAAAACAAATTTTTAATTCTGGACACCCTCACCTAACAAATGTGATTTATTGGTATAGATACGTTGATGACATCATAGTACTTTGGACCGGCACTTATAGACAATTGAAAAACTTTACGGACTTCCTAAATTCTATACATTCCAACATACAATTCACTGTGGAAAAAGAAAATGAGAATAGAACTCTTAACTTTCTAGACTTGTCCATCACTTTACTGAAGGACAGGCATGTTTTTGACATATACAGGAAACCGACACACACCGACACAGTCATTCATAACACATCACAACATCCACCTTCTCATAAACACGCAGCTTTCCACAGTATGGTTCACAGATTATTCTCGATTCCTCTCTCCCCTCAGAACATCAGAAAAGAAATCTATAACATAAAACAAATAGCTATCAACAATGGTTACAGTAGTTCTTTAATTGATAATCTTATCAAAAAGAAAACTATCTCTCGCTACACAAACAACTTAACATCTCTCACTCCGACAAACACAAGACAGAAACACAACAGATACACCATCCCCTTCCTTGGAACACTATCACTAAACATTGCCAAAAAACTCAGACAATTTGACATACACGTCACATACAGCACACCAAACAATCTCCAGAACACATTTTCACACAACAAAGATCCTATCCCCCAGTCTCTATCATGTGGAGTATATTCCATTTCCTGTGGCAGTTGCAATGCACAATACATTGGCCAGACCGGAAGATCCTTTAAACAAAGAATCAAAGAACACATACACGCTCTTACACACAAAACAACACAATCACACTTTGCCAGCCATCTCTTAGAACAAGAACACACATTTAATACAGATTGTGACATCAAAATTTTGGAGATAGAAAGAAGATACAACCATAGACTTAAATTAGAAGCTATTCACATCTATAATTTATTGAACAATCCCCAACACACTATTTTAAATGAACAGATTCCTTCTCTCTCACCCCTCTTGAGACTCGCCGCTTCCCACACTACCACTTTTCCGCCACCCGGCCGGGCCTTTCCCTAATGACCATTTCTCAGAAAAACCCTGCGCCCCCCCTCTCCATTGAAAGCTGTCTTTAAATAGCGGGCAATGCCCTGCACCCTCGCTGTCTTCTTGGACCGAGGCCCCCAGCCACCTCAGAATTGGTATGTCAGTTTGCTCTCCTTAATTTATGTAAATTTATTTACTTATTGTTTTACTTACCAATTCCCCACAATATTTTTATTTTATTTTATTTCATTCATTTTCTCCACTTCAAAATATTTCTTCTGTTACTAGTACTCTTCATCAAAATTATGTTTATATATTCATTTTCTACAATGCTATGTCTCTTAAATTCTAATTATATTCAATATATCTTATATTTGACTCTTAAATGTAATTTGGTATATTAATGTTATTATTATTATTATTATTATTATTATTTCATTGTAGCACTGAAGATGGCCGCAATGCGGCCGAAAAAGCTTTTTGCACTAATAAATATGTACGACAGAACAATGCCTCAATTCAATATCAATATAGAAATAAAAGAAAAAAATACATGAATTGCACGAAAATGAAAAGCAATATATCAGTACAACAAAAAACAAAATTTAAATAGAGAGAATCATCTAGTGAAATAAAAATGAAGAACTTAAAAATATAAAGAAACGTATCTCGAAATTCTTTCCCCCATTAAAACAATTTATTATAGAAAAATGCGTGCGATAAAATGCTGCTGTATTTCAAAAATGCTGGCTGTATTTCAAAAAAACAATACAGCCAGAACCACCAATCCGTACATCGGAAAGCTAATGAGCAAAAACCGACAAAAAGAAAAACAGACCATTTTGCCGAGCACAGGTTAAATTCTTCCAACCCGTTCTGTCTGATTCATAAGAAAGAGAAAAACACATTAGAGAATCTTCCAAAAACTGAAATATTTTCCGGTTCAGAAGTAAAAAAAAATAATAATACACGCGTTTCCTGAGGAAAAAATGTATGTACGATTTCATCATTGGAGAAATCATTACCGAAAAATGCACTCGCATTAAAGGCATTTATATTCAATGCATTCTTTGCACACGATACTTCACACGAGAACACTTCACACTCAAATACTTTTTGTTCTTCTTAAACCTGTCAAACGTACTCACAAACTTTCTTCTCTAGAGATGTATAAATTTACATTTCAAACAAAATTGATTGATTGATTTATTCGTGTTTCCGGGCGCATCAACTGCTCTGGTCATTAGTCCCGTTAGTGTAGTGCATGTTCCCCCCCGGGAAATGGCGGTGAACTTCCCCCGCTGATTGGCGAGATCCGGCGCCGACCTACCGTCGGCTAGTGGGGTTTCCCCCTAACCAGGACTCTCCCACCAGCGTGGCACCGCTCCAGCCGGGACAAGCTCTAAGCTCCCGACCGGTCTCCCGGGATATGTGATAGTATAGTGCATGTTAGTGTAAGTGTGTGTGTAAGGGGAGAGGATACGACAAGGAATGGGAAGGACAGATCGCGCGCGGTCCGTGGCCCGTTTGTTAGGGTACTGCGCCGGCATTCACCTGATGTTGATCGGAGAAACCACGGAAAACTACCGATCAGAGCAGCCAGCCTCTAGAATTCTCCTCCAGACAGCGACTGAATTCGACCTAGCTGAAAAGCTAGTGTGGAAAATCCTGCCACCGTGGGGAGTGTAACCTAGAACCTCCCGGTCAGAGGCGCTGCAGTGACATCAGTTGATGCACTGAGCTACCGCTCCCGGTCATTTCAAACAAAAGAAATAGAGGAATTTCTAATGATGAAACTAGGCTCTAGGCTTGCCTCTCTCCCTGCCACCCCGTACTGCTTACTCGTCTTTATGTAGTCCACTACCCTCTCGCTAATTCAGACATTCCTGCCACATGTGGGTGCAGGATTAGCGGAAGTGCCGGAATAGCGGGGGTCCCATCATCTGCAGACCACCCTCATATCTTCTAAATGGTTGACGACATTGAAATACAGTTTTTACTCAACAATACGGCATCACGAGACAAATATTCTTCGTAATATTTTCATTTTTCGAGAAATTTAATTATCTTTTGATGTTTATAAATAGAAATGAACATTTTTCTTATTAGTAATAGATAGATCATAAAAAGATTTGAATGCTATGATGATTTTAAATTAAACCGACGAAATTTCCTTTAATAGACCTTGCCTTTGGGGAAGGATTTTGTTTCACGGCGCCGCCATCCGTAACAGTTTGGGAACCGCGAAGGCCACCTTCCCCAACGGCAACAGTTGCCAGAGCTGCTGTAGGAAGTATTATCTGTTAAATTTAAAATCACCTGTCAGAAATTCTAATTTAAACTCAATTTTCAATACTATATTTGATTATTATTATTAAATTTATTTTATTATTATTAAATTTATTATTATTATTATTATTATTATTATTATTATTATTATTATTATTATTTATAGCACTGAAGATGGCCGCAATGCGTCCGAAAAAGCTTTCTGCTGAAATAAACAAATACGACAAAACAACGCCTCAAATTCATTTCGATGATGCAAATGTGAACACTACATCATTTCCTACCACTCAATTTTCAATCAAAATAATAAAATGTGATACATCATTGGATTCATCTTTTAATGAACTATCCATTGTTGATGAGAAAAATATATAGTTCTATTTAAAAAATGAAAGATGATTTAATTTATCGAAAACGAAAAATATTTCAAACAATACATCTAAGGCCTGTTACTTGTCCTATCATTGCACGTTGTTGAACGGAAAATGCATTTTGATATCGTGCACCATTTGAAAGTTACCATAGTTATCCATAGTTAGTGGGACCCCTGGATTGAGAGATTTTCAAATTAGTTTAAACACGTAGAGACTATACCGTACTTTATTAAATCCAAAGATACTGCATTCCCATTTACATAGAAAATTTGTTGCTCGTTCAAGATTGAACTCATCAACAATGAATTTAGACGAAGAACCTCGATTCAACTTATCTAAAATTGCGAGTTTCTGCTTGAGTTCTAGCGTAACGCGTTTCTTTTTAGAAGACATAGTATTGAACTGTACTGTAAGTGTCGCAATTTCAAATAACATTGTTTAACTTTTTAACTCATAGCACAACGTTACACAAAATTATTCATTGTTGTGTGCGTCATTTTTGCTTGAGCGACTAGAAGCCGTATGTTGGCCGGATTAGTGAGAGTTTAGTGTATCCACGTGTATATTTTCAGAGTTGATCACGTGTTTTGTCCGTACAAAGAGCCTGTTATCGCTCACCTTCGCTGTCCAAGCCTCTTGTTTCCCCGTTCAGCGTACGCCTCTCTACTCTGTCACGGGAACTCCGAACTAATTCGAAACATTTTTGAATCATTTATCAGAGTGAGAGACAAGCGTTACTAACGCCATTCAAACGACGAGCGGTTGACATCAATTACCCTCGATTGTTTTTTGGAAACAGCACATTTTCCCGGTGGACCGCCGATGAAGCGGGCGAGTTGATATTTGATTATTTTCGAAACCATCGTAGGTTACGAAGAAGCGTCAACAGTGCGTTTGATTAATAAATCGTCCGTATTCTTGAAGGGTGGCCAGATGTAGTACCAATCGCCGACGCACCAGATGCAGTGAGCGTAAAACGTCATTAACGTGCATCCGCCCCCCAGTTCCACGCGCGTACACACTCACACATAGTCACGTGCATTCGCACACGCGCACACTCTCACAAACGCACACATACGTACATACGCATTCACACGAATATACACGCACACACAAACTCAAACACACGTACAACATACACACGCACAAATACCGATATAGCCTAACAGAGTCGCATGCTTGTTTATGAGTCTATAGCGCCATATATAGGATTTCGTGTATTTCCCCCTCCAGATATATACCCTAATGAGGAACGAACCCAGTGCCGGGACAAGACAGCTCTTCCGACATAAGCGGTAGCGCAGCGCTTTGGATTGATTGATTGATTTTTTCGTGTTTCCCGGCGCGTCAACTACTTCGGTCATTAGTCCCGTTAGTGTAGTGCATGTTTTTTTCTCGGGAGATGGCGGTGATCTTACCCCGCTGGATGGCGAGTTCCGGCGCCGATCTACCGTCAGCTAGTGGGGTTTCCCCCTATCCAGGACTCTCCCACCAGCAGGGCACCGCCCCAGTCGGGACAAGCTCTAAGCTCCCGACCGGTCTCCCGGAATATGTGGTAGTGTAGTGCATGTTAGTGTAAGTGTGTGTGTAAGGGGAGAGGATAGGACAAGGAAGAGGAAGGACAGATGGCGCGCGGTCCGTGGCCCGTTTGGTAGGGTACTGCTCCGGCATTTGCCTGATGTTGATCGGAGAAACCACGGAAAACTACCGATTAGAGCAGCCCCCGCTAGAATTCTCCTCCAGACAGCAGCTGAATTCGACGTAGCTGAACAGCTAGTATCGAAAATCCTGCCGCCGTCAGGACTCGAACCTAGGACCACCCGGTTAGAGGCGCTGCAGAGACATCAGTTGATGCACTGAGCTACCGCTACCGGTACAGTGCTTTGGAAGTGGAAGTGTATTTGCATAAGGAGAAAGATAAAAACAAGGATAAGGAATGACGTGCAGAGTCCGGTACCCGTTTGTTAAAGTAATTAATCAGTATCAGAGCACCCGACGGGTAGAATTTCCCTCCAGGCAGTGACTGGTTGAATCTAACTACATAACTAGCTTCGAAAACCGGTCATAGGCGGGACTCGAACCCTAGAACTTCCAATCAGTATCACTGCAGAGACAAGGGTAATGCACCTCTGAGTCAACTCATACGATTCATAATTAACAGATTCAAATTCTGGGCCCGTGAATTCCTTAGGCACAGAGGAGATCTGTGCATCATCTCCATCGCTATGTCATGCTCAACATTACCTACCGTTCAAATAACCTACAACCAAGGCAAATCTTTCCTCTTATCGTTTCGAAAATAATATATTACAGTGCTTTTGTGGACGTTTACCACTTTTGCTTAGGCGGTCAGATGTCGCGGTCAGCGCAACGCAACAATATATGGGGCACGCACTTCCGACGCGAGTCACCCGGGGCAAAAAGTGCTCTCGCGCTCGGGCGAAAAAATGTTTCGTGAAGCAAAGCGACGGCTGACGCGCTGTGGCTGCTGAGCGCCCGCGGCGCCGCGCGCGCGTCAAGGAAGCGGACGTCGCGTCGCCTCGCGCGGCAGGTGCCACACCGGAGCCTTCCTGCAGCCCGTCACAATTAGGAACACAAAGATTGCAGCGCCTCTGACCGGGAGGTCCTACATTCGAGTCGTGACGGCGGCAAGATTTTCGACACTGGCTTTCTAGCTAGGTCGAATTCAGTCGCTGTCTGGATGAGAATTCTAGCGGCTGGCTGCTCTGATCGGTAGTTTTCCGTGGTTTCTCCGATCAACACCAGGCGAATGGCGGAGCAGTACCGTAACAAACGGGCCACGGCCCGCGCGCGATCTGTCCTTCCTCTTCCTTGTCCTATCCTCTCCCCTGACACACACACTTACACTAACATGCACTACTCTACCACATATTCCGGGAGACCGGTCGGGAGCTTAGAGCTTGTCCCGGCTGGGGCGGTGCCCCGTTGGTGGGAGAGTCCTGGTTAGGGGGAAACCCCACTAGGCGACGGTAGGTCGGCGCCGGATCTCGCCATCCAGCGGGGGAAGATCACCGCCATGTCCCGAGAAAAAATGCACTATACTAACGGGACTAATGACCAAAGCAGTTGACGCGCCTGGAAACACGAAAAAATCAATCAATCAAAAAACACAAAGATGGGGCGGACGCTTTCAGATATAGGCGAGACTCCCCAGTCCGTCACGTTAAAAATATGACACTCTTATGGGAAATAGGAGTTTCGTGAAGATCAAGTGTTTATAATGACTAGGAGTTGCTCAGTCTTCACGAGTAGCTTACTGGTCGGCGTGCTCGCTTTTCCTGACGCGACTTCAGAGTTCGATTCCCGGTCGGGGCAGATTAGAGTGTGCGCTATCTTTGCATTATCCCAGTATCTGTTGCTATGTGACGATGGGAAAGCTCTCTTCTCAGGTTGAGAACTCCAAAATACTGTGACGAACCACCTCGAGACCGGGTGTGCGCACAATGCAGCAAATTCTTTCTGAGAACTACCGTCAGTAACATAGGTGACAAACGTCAAAGGACTTCCCCAAAGCTGACTGTGACAAAGCACTTTGGGGTTCCCCTCAGCTACCAAGAACAGAAATCCGGCATTCACCTTGCACGTGACCAAACGGACGAATCACGACGACTTATCTAGACACACACCAATTAAACTGACAAGACTGAGCACGTGACGACGGGGGCAGACGAGTACAGGTGAAGAGCGGAGAGACGAACAAGGAGAAGCTTGTTGAGTTCGATTGATTGATTTTTTCATGTTTCCGGGCACGTCAACTGCTTTGGTAATCAGTCCTGTTAGTGTAGTGCATGTTCTTTTCTCGGAGTTGACGGTGATCTTTCCCCGGGATGGCGAGATCCGGCGCCGACCTACCGTCGATTAGCGGTGTTTCCCCCTAACCAGGTCTCTCCCAACAGCAAGGCATCGCCCCAGCTCTAAGCTCCCGACCGGTCTCCCGGAATATGTGGTAGTGTAGTGCATGTTAGTGTAAGTGTGTGTGTGTAAGGGGAGAGGATAGTACAAGGAAGACGAAGGACAGATAGCGCGCGGTCCGTGGCCCGTTTGGTAGGATACTACTCCGGCGTTCACCTGGTGTTGATCGGAGAAACCACGGAAAACTACCGATCAGAGCAGTCGGCCACTAGAATTCTCCTCCACACAGCGACTGAATTCGACCTAGCTGAGAGACTAATGAAATGTGGAGAGGACAGGGAGAAGCTTATGGAGAGTGAGTGGATACAGACGATGTCCAGTGGGGGGACAGGGAGAGAAACTCAAGGAATGTGAAGGAGGACAGGCGTGAGTGTAGGAGACTTATGAAATGTGAGTGGAGCCAGACGCGTGTGACGGACAAAATCAGAGACGTAGGTGAGGGATGGGACGTGTGTGACTCGAAACACGCTGAAAATTGAACTGTGGTCGCGGAAACGAACCCACTAATTGGGGTAGTTCCGCCGCTTTACTACGAACGGACTCGGACGACGAGGGCCCGCAGAAAGCAGCGGTGGGGAAGGCCCTATCAACGGCGCAGGGCCCCTCCGTCGGTCCGACGTGTCGTACAACAGTTCGTACTCTGACCGACATGTCACATGGCAACAGCAGTTCAACTAAACTGTCAGAAATTACATTAAACTTAATGTAGATTTAATGTACTACTGTACATGAATTTTAATGTGCCTTGTACATTAAAGGGAGATTAATGTACCAGTACATTAAATTTAACGTGTAAATTAAAATCAGTGCAGATTTAATGCACGACTGTTGACTTAACTTGTCTACATTAAATTTGATTGTACACGTACATTGAATTCAATGTACAAGTACATTAAACTTACAGTTCATGTACATTAAAGTTACTGTACGTGTACATTAAATTTACTGTACGTGTACATTAAATTTAATTTACGTGCATGATAATTACTTTCATGTACTTTACATTAAAAGTGATGCAGAAATTTCTGAGAGTGTTCAGTGTAACTTTGCGACATCCGCGCGCATCGTGGACCTCTTCCATGTGCCAATAAATGTGCTCGCACTGCATCACATCATTCAAAACCAGGTGAACTCCTCTGCCAAGCAATTCTGGAAATAAATCCGCTCAATAAACCTTGAGCTCCTCTCAAATCCCAGTGCGGGTTGCGTCCGCCAGCGGAGGCTGTCCGGTCGGAGTACGGCCGCGCGGGAACCGCTCACAGGTAGGTCTCCGAAAGCGGTACATCGTATCCAACTGGACGCGGCTGTTGCCGTTGCTGTAGTGGACTGTATAATTAATTGTTGGACAGGCAACGAGCTCGGTCCCATCGATGGCTCAGGGATTGCATGATGTAGGTTATCACAAGAAACACAGTTTTACCTTGCAGGATGATGTTTAATGAGTTTGTTGAAAACAAGTTAAATCCTTTAACACCATACACCATACATGAGTACACTTACTGAGTACATTACACTTTCTGTACAAGACCTTTACGTAAGTACAACACGGAGCCGCGACGTCTTTCTAGCAAGGCGTCCTGCCTGCGACTAAATTTAAGCACAGTTTAAATGAATTGGCACTTTCTGCCATGCCAATACACAATTGCAGAACTTAGCACTTTCTGCCATGCTGAGTTCATAATGCAAAGGTTGCCTTTACAAGTTTTACGTGAGATTTACACGGAGCCGCTACGTCCTTCTCGCAAGGCTGCTCGTGAACGACTGAATTTACTTTGTTAGCGAAAGCTCGAAGAGGGGATTTTGAGTTTGTTTAAATGGGCCAATAGGCGACTGCTTTGTTAGCGGTCGCGAGTTGGCGGAGTGGGGTGATTTTGAATGGGCCAATTGGCGGCCGTGGGAGTTTGAAATATTCTAGAACATATTCGAAGGTTTCTGTGGCGTGACGCCGAGATTGCACAACCGCGCGCGCAGCACTGCCGCTTTGGGCCGGGCGGTTGGGATATCTACACCGCACGTGCGAAGGGTGTCGCAACGGCGTGTGGAGATTTTCCATACTGCGCTTCCGGTTGCAGCTGGGCAGGAAGTATTGTATTTCTACCTCTTTTCCTGCCTTTGCGTGTGGGCCCGAACACCAACTTCAGCCAATGAGCTTTAGACACCAGTTTGCGTCACAATATTAGCGGGAATTATAAATCCAGCCGCATACCAAAATTATCACTTCGTCACAAGACATTGAAACAGATATATGAAGCATGTCTTTTAAATATTGCATCTTCTACACCTTCGTGTTAGTTTTGGTTGGTTACTGTTGAAAACTTTGTACCATTTTCAAATGTTTCTCAACATTTCTCGCTCTCTATGCGTCATGGCGGCAAGCGCTTTTCAAAAGAAGTGCCCGTATTGTGGTCACGTGGTTGGTGACGCAAACTGGTGATGCGCAGAACCAGCTAAAATCGCTGATCCGGAGGAACCCACCCATGTATTTCTACCATGGTCGAAATCACTCACGTTCTGGAGGAGAATTCTAGCGGCCGACTACTCTCATGATTAGTTTCCATGATGTCTTCGATCTACTCCAGGCGAAAGCTGGTTTTACACTTGTTCAGACCGTGCACTATGGATATGAAAGGTGGACTATATGAAATAATTGAAAGACATTACGTGAACATCCAAATAGCAGAGTTGATGGGGAAGACCTAATGATCATAGGTTTGGATGAGGTACATGGTAAGATAGAAGGTAAATGCATTAAAACACACGTTTAATGAGCTGAACATAATGTAACCGCTCGCTCTAGCGATTACAAGCTGTCGCTCAAAATGTTCAGAATTTGGCCGCTACCTGCTAATCTAATTCTACGTATAATAGAGCGATAGCGATCACTACGCAGGCTGCGATGGCCGTATGTTGCACGCTTGACCAGCCCAGCCAATCACCGCATTTATAAGCCTGAAAAGCGATTTTATTATATTGAAATACCCGACCTCTTCGATAACGGACTTCGAGGAAGAATGTTCTCCCGAAAGCAAGACTGGTGTTACACGCAATCGTTCCAGATACGTGAAACTGAAGCTCGAAAAGAGGTAATTAAACTTATTTAATATACTGGTTTTGAAATGATCGACATTTATTAAAAAGTTAATATTATCCATTTTAATTAAAGAATAATGAATGTTTTATTTCATCATACGTTATTGAATAGACGACATGAATATACATTAACAGCTATGCAACGCACTAAACTTGAACTATGTAACGAACTATAATAATAATGGATGTGTGAAGACCCGATGTAGTAACTGTGCAGTCTTCCACAGTTGTTCAAATGCCACTTAGGTCGGTAGAACACAACACATTACAGTGAGTTCTCGAACACACGAACACTTTATCTGCATATGAAATGGAACATCCACTATCACACAGGAAATCTCACGGTGATTACAGCCATGTGCCAATTGCAAAGTTCATCCGTTCGTCAACGGAACAATTAAAATGTGCGACAACGGTCTAAACGTGGATGCACAGCCCAAACTTACCTAATGCTAGCGCAATCATAAGTAACCAATGAAAATCCTCTGCATCCCCACTCACACTCTTTAACAGAGATACTTAAACTTGCACACTGTGCATCAGAAAATGTATGAGACCAGTAATGAGCGTCTGCGCCTGATAGTTCAGTTGCAAACTACGAAGAGCGCACATTTGCACAAAAGTTTACGACACACTTACACAAAAGTTGCGACTTTTCCGTGCTCCTCGGGGAAGAATCTTCAACTATTAAACCGTTACGGTTAGAGAGCTGGATGGAGTGGGAAGAGATGAATTTTGCTATCTGAGACGATCATAGATGCGCGTGGTTTGCTTTTAAACCACTTCTTTAGAAGCAAGAAAAGACAATGTCAAAATTAGATCATATCTCCTAATTTATCCTTTGATTTACATTCGCCTACGATGGTTTTATCATTTCGGTGGTGTAAGAAAACCACCTAATCTGTAAAACGTTGAATATTGACGTTGGCCCTTCTTGCATCAAGCCATACATTTATAATTATAAAACATATAAATAAAGAATTTGTTTGCCTGAGATCGACCACCCGTTACTAATTGGTTCCGGCAAAGCGCGTCCTTTACCTCTCACCCTTGTTCCGTCCTCACTTCTTACACGTACTTGCACACCAGATATGCCGGTCGACCAGTCAATAGCTTAGAGATGGTTTCGTTTGTGCAGTGTCCCGCTGGAGGAGAGACCAGGTGAGGGAAAACCCTCAAGCGGCGCCGCATCTCACGCCCCAGCGGGGAGAAACACCGCTACCTGCCGTTAGAACAAACTTTGGAGACTAAACAGTAGGGAGCGGATTTCGATGATATTGCATATTTTTGTCCGTTGCTTCAGTGCGTAGCTAAGTGAAATTCCTTGACATTTTGTTGGAGTATGATGCTATAAAGATTGATATGTTGGTGTATACTTGCCAATATTTGGTGATTTATTTTGTTGGTGCATATTAATGTAATTATCGGTGCATATTTTGCATATTTTGTTAAAATAGAGACGTGTCATATTTTCATAGAAAATATTTATTTATAAGTGCTCATCGATTTGAAAGAGCTTGTCATAGTTTGAGTTTTTTGTTTGCTTTGTATGCATGACGAAATACTTGTGCATACGTACACCACATTTCTTGAAAACATGTTTTAAACCAGTAAAAAAAATACAAAATGACATACAATGTACATCACTACCGTCAATACTTAGTTTATTTATTTCTCTCACGAACTAGGGTACATTATATTATGTTTTCACAAAAATATATCTTTTCGTTCCAAGTATGCTTCTCCTGAAATTTATTAAGAAAAGGTTTATAGAAGAAATGAAATATTTTTATTTTTAATTGCATATTAAAGGGCAAATTTCAGAATTTTAGGTCATAAATGCATATTTTTTAAAAGCACATTTCAAGATTTTTCAGGGCATAAAAATCCTCTCCCTACTAATCGGTAAACAAGAAACAAGCTTAACCTCACTTGTTGACAAAACCTGGCAATCAACAGTCACTCATTCACAGACTCGCCGCCTCACTGAACGCGAAACGATTCTGTGACTTCGCAACGTAAAATTCCGCGCCGCCCCGCGCCGCCCCGCGCCGCCCCGCGCCGCCCCGCGCCGCCCCGCGCCGCCCCGCGCCGCCCCGCGCCGCCCCGCGTCAATCCATGAGAGCCCGCTCTGCGAAATTGCGGTTCCTGACATTCAGTTTTCCGAACAACACCCAGTGTCTGACGTCCCACCTCACGATATTCGGTTTCCCGACGTTCTGCTTTTCTATATTTTGGTTTCTGATGTTCCGCTTCCAGACATCTCGACGTTCGACATCTTTCCCAATGCACCGCCTCCTGACGTCCCGCTCGCTGCACCACACTCCACGGTTGATTGATGGATTGATTTTTTTGTGTTTCCGGGCGCGTCAACTGCTTTGGTCATTAGCTAGTGGGGTTTCCCCCTAACCAGCACTCTCCCACCAGCGGGACACCGCCCCAGCCGGGACAAGCTCTAAGCTCCCGAATGGCCTCCCGGAATATGTGGTAGTGTAGTGCATGTTAGTGTAAGTGTGTGTGTAAACGGAGAGGATAGGACAAGGAATGGGAAGGACAGATCGCGCGCGGTCCGTGGCCCGTTTGATAGGCTACTGCTCCGGCATTCGCCTGGTGTTGATCGGAGAAACCACGGAAAACTACCGATCACAGCAGCCGGCCGCTAGAATGCTCCTCCAGACAGCGACTGAATTCGACCTAGCTGAAAAGTTAGTGTCGAAAATCCTGCCGCCGTGGGGAGTGGGAACCTAGGATCTCCCGGTCGAGGCGCTGCAGTGACATCAGTTGATGCACTGAGCTACCGCTCCCGGTACACTCCACGGCAAGACACGCCGCCACGTCCAGCCACGCTTCACGACCAAACGGCGAACAACTGCGCTTCATTTCACACCACGCGCACTCGTTGGATTGCTCTTGGACGACCACAGTGACTCCTGTCCCCTCTAGTAAAAGAGAGATTTCCCCGGAAAGAAAACCCTTGTTGTTTTACAGGGGGAAGTCAATAGAAATCCGCACTTCATTTTACTCATCTGTAGATTCTCTGTAAAGCTTTGTGTGCTTATCAGCCGTAAGATGACGTAATACATTTTGCTTACGATATTATTTTAAGCTATCAACTAATGTTTGCTTGCTTTGTTGCGGCGTAAATACGGCTGCATCACTCTCCATTTGTCCGAAAAATAACAGGCTTTCGTAAAAATTATTTGGTAATTTGATTTGTACCCACAGTGAAAATCTTTAGGCTTTCAACAAAATATGGGTGCAATTTTTTCCTTTACGAAGAGTTAATCAGTGAATTGATTCATTCAAAAGCAGTGAAGCAAGCATGAAGGATGAGAAGAGACCAATATGTTCTTCCTCATGCAGTATGATTCCAATATTGAGCAAGTCCATGATGCTGAGTAACTGTTCAGTGACTATTCATTACATGGCAAACCATAAGCATGAGAATCAGGTTCTGCAAACGAGGACGCCGAGACGGATTGTCGAAATGCAATCTTTTGTTCCACAACAACAATTCGATCAACACCAGGAAAATCCTCCGTTCAACACCAAGAGAATACCGGAGCAGTACCCTAACAAACGGATTACGGTCCGCACGCGATCTTCCCTTCTCGTTCCTTATACTATCCTCAGTCTTTATTTACACACACACACACATCCGCTACACTAGCACGCAAGTCGGCCGTCCAATCGGGAGGTTAGAGCTTGTCCCATCTGGGACGGTGTCCTGCTGGTGGAAGCTACTTGGTTTGGGAAACCCCCATTATTTTGTGTGAAGGTTGGCGCCGAAGCTTGCCATCCAGCGGGGGAAGATCACTGTCACCTCCCCCGATAAAACACGCACTACACTTGCGGGACTAATGACTTTAGCCGTTGACGCGTCCGGAAACTCCAAACAATAAAAGAAAAACAAATGAAATCCCCCTCGCTTCACTGACAAAAATGACGTTTTACAACAAAAATGGTTGCAAATTTATTATTTTATAAACATTAACCTCTTTCTAATATATGGGTTGATTCGTAGATTGCAATTCAGCTGCGTCGTAATAAATCGATATTTGGCAATTAGATTGTAACAGAAATGTAAACGTAATGTTTTGCAGCAACTTTCTATTAAGATATTTTATTTTTCTCCTTTCCTTTTTGGAAGCGTACCGAACCAAATCAGTTTCCGAAAAACACTTCACTATCAGATTGAAAAATATTTTCTCTCTAGTTTATTTATGAACAAGATCTAGTTTACTTTCGTGTTTTCAGTTTTGTTTGCACATCGCAGCCATTTTCGCAAAAAACAGCGGCACTATTTCAGCGAATGTTTTCTGAGAATTAAACGGCGTATTGACCGTTTGTTTATACATGTTGCTCTGTTAGTCACACAGAAATAAATATTAACGAGCTCCCTGAAACATGAATGAATTTGTGACGGGGTGGTTAGTGAAAAGTGATTTGAGGAATGGCATAATTTGACCTTTTGTATTTCGTAGAAACGGAAAATCACTGAACTCATTTTGTATTACAGCGTCATAACTCACAAGCCCCCTTGCGGACGAACAATTGCTTTTTCAAAGGTTCTTATTTAATTTAGTAAGTGTGAGTACGTGATAATAAATAATGCACGAGCGATTATAGCCCACAAAACTACGCAGAAAAACACGCACCACATCAAATTAATAAACTGAGAACATTTCCATCATTTTATGTGTGGGTGTGTGAGGTAGTGAACCAACTATTTAGCGTAAAGCTATAAGGATATGTTGTTAATGTTATCGTATAATAAATTTTAGTTTATTGTGTTCACGATTCGTCATTTGTCATTCAGTATACCGTAGGCCCCACTGTGACATCATATTAAGGGACTCCTAAAATACAACGAAGGTTGTGCTTTCAATAGTACGTATTATGATCCAATTTGAACACTGACAGTTGGCTAAAACCGTTAAATGTATACAAGACACAATATCATATCAACAAACTTCTGCAGTTTTATCGTAAATCCGATAAATGTACCAAAGACTAGCCAAGTTGCAGTTTTCAGAGTAGATGTCAAAGAAGCAGCGTCATTCCAAACACGCCCAGAGAAATCACCAACTTCGTCACACTCTATGTCAACAACACGCAGTTTTAACTTGCAGCTCGTCACGAGAGATCTCCAAAGGTTACGCGGCACCTCTCCTTTCCACCCCGCCGAGTGGTTAGTTAGTTAGTTTGCCAGTTAGTTAATTTGTCGGTTTGTTAGTTTGTCAGTCAGTTAGTTAGTTTATTATTTATTTACTTATTTATTATTTATATTTTGGATACAATTACAAAGTTGAGTTTATATTTTACTTTACATTTGTATTTGCTGGCTTACAATCTAATTTAATCCAGCTTACTATTGACACTAACCTACATCTGACGAGGGGACTCGCAGAACACCTCAATTGGTTTATTCAATTTTCCTGAAATGTCCAAGAATGCATGAAACGGATATCTTGTTTTTTATTCGAGTTTGGCGTTCTGAATATTTTCCCTGTTGAAGATTTCTGCTTTGTTTGATCAATTGAAGGTCCGAGAAAAAGTAATTGACGAGGTATAAAAAATGGTGAGTGATTGGTTTGATGTTTAATTCGGTGTGTAGTTGCTTGTTGGAGATGAACCAGGGAGCTTGGGAATTGGATCTTAAGAATTTGTTTTCTGTGACTTGCAATTTTTGCAAGTTATATTTGTGAGCACTTCTTCCACATTGGACAGACGTACAGAAGGAGGGGTCTCGGGTCTCATGATGGATTTATATATGATTATGACATTATTTAAAGACAGTTTACTAGTTTTGTTTATGAGCGATTTCAGTTGCAGAATTTTTGTTTTGGCTTGATGAACTTTGTTATCTATGTGAGTTAAGGGTGGTATCCCGCCGAACGATTGCTCGATGACCAGCGCGGTGTCGGCAGAGGCGGTAGTTTAGAGGCGAGGCCTTCAGTGTTAGCATTCGCTGAACCATGACGAGCACCTTGAGCCTACCTCGCGCGGTCTGTCTACCGCCGCCGAAAGAGATTCCTGTCCCGCTCTGTCGCCGTAGGTCCCTAGCGATGGGACAACCGTTGTGTGCGACCACGCAAGTGTATAGTTATTGACATTGGTCTGGCTTGAATAGTCCCAGGTGGGGAAGGTAAATGTCATCAATGATTTTTTTAATATTATGGGAAAAAATCAAGGAAATTGGTAATAAAATAGGAAAACGCATTCTTGAATTATGGTTGGTGATCTGTTTTTGATGATATAAGCATATGTATGATCTAACCACCGAATTGATCTTTTTCACGTAGAGTTTATGAAGTTAAAAAAATGATCTAACTTCCCTAACGTTTTCCTACCAAAAACTTTGACTTGATGCTATTCGATAGAATGAATATTGTTAAAACAAACTTATGAAATCCTTTTCGAAATGGCCACCTCGTTTGTTGATTAATATATCACACTTAAAACGTTACTTAAATAAATGAATCAAGAATGAAACCTGTTCAAATTTCTCTTTGAATTCGCTAAATAAAGACAGGCACGATTTTTACTAAACCTCTAAACTTGCAAACTTCCATTTTGTTTCTGAAGCTATTCTCACTTTAATGTGCTCGATACCTCAGCGCTTAAGTTCAAATCGCAGACCGAGAAAGTAAACTAGTGTAGCACCACTAGCTGATGTAAAGATAGGTTCCTGGAGCGTAGGGTCAAGGGTTTCATCTTACCGAACTTCGCTAAAAAGGGTTGAATCACAATCATCTGATAATTACGTACTAACGCACGAGTAAAGAAAGAAGTTTTATTATCTTTAAATATTTAAGGAACACCAATATAATATTGAAGATAAATGAAATTACCTAACAATTATTCACTTTCCTCAACTGCCCCCAGAGTAAGAACTTAATATTCTTAAGTTGTTATCATTTGCTTGTGTATTTCTAGCTGACTGTGTATTTTTTAGGTAATATACTAATGGTTTGAATATTTGTTTCAACAGAAATCAAGACATCTCTTTACATTTTCATTCAAAACCCATCTATAAACGTTTTCCTTCTACCCACAGAAAGTAAATGGAATGTTTGCTTTTGTCGGATAAAATTCGCTTCACTAATTTTCGTTCGTAAGCCAGAAATTAAATTTCCTTTTGCTGCTCGGTGAAATAGTTTTAGCCAATTAGCCTCGGCATTACATGAAATAATTTTCGCTGTGGAGTCAGTTCTCTTCCTTTGATGATATAGAGCAAACAAATAAAATTACGCAATTACAATTAGAATACGCCCACTCGCCCTAAAACCAGGGTTAAAGCAAAATGCAGCGTTCTTTCAGCAACAAATCCTAACTGTTCTCACTCCTTCCTCCCCCGCTGCTTGTTTGATATGATCCCCGCTTCGCCGTCTCTCACATTTCCTTGCGTCAGTCGACCCCCACTGCAGCAATGTATGTTTGTCACTTGCAAACAAATTTCCCTCTTCCACTCTTTCTCATACACAAGAGTCCTCATGTCTACTGTGGCCGCTTTGTATTACTTTCCTATTCTCCGTTCCGTCGTAACATTGTGTACCATAGGTCCTTAGTAACATTGTTTGATTGATTGATTTTTCGTGTTTCCGGGCGCGTAAACTGCTATGGTCATTAGTCCCATTAGTGTAGTGCATGTTTTTTCTCGGGAGATGGCGGTGACCTTCCCTGGGTGGCGAGATTCGGCGCCGACCTACCGTCGGCTAGTGGGGTTTCCCCCTAACCAGGACTCTCCCACCAGAGGAGTACCGCCCCAGCCGGAACAAGCTCTAAACTCCCAACCGGCCTCCCATAATATGTGGTAGTGTACTGCATGTTAGTGTAAGTGAATGTGTAAGGGGAGAGGATAGGACAAGGAAAGGGAAGGACAGATCGCGCGCACTCCGTGGCCTGTTTGTTAGGGTACTTCTCCGGCATTCGCCTGGTGTTGATCGGAGAAACCACGGAAAACTACCGATCAGAGCAGCCGGCCGTTAGAATTCTCCTCCAGACAGCGAATGAGTTGATGCACTGAGGTACTGGAGCTGCACACTACTACACTGGAGCTACCGCTCTCGGTTGTAACATTGTGTACGACAGGTCCGTTGTAACAGTGTGTATCATAGGTCCCTACTAACATTGTGTGCCATAGGTGCATTGTAACATTGTGTATCACAGGCCCGTTTAAACACTGTGTACCACAGGTCTGGTCCACTTGCCGCAGATGAGCGCGAGCACACGCGAAGGCGGTCGGCTTCGTTCCCGGGCTGAGACGGAGTTCTCGCAGGGAGGGGGACGCTTGTTGGGGGGAGGTGGCGGCAGCGAAGGGGAGGTGTGTTTATAGTGAGTAGTCAGCGCTTTCTGGCAAAAGTTCAGGTGAGTGCCCTTCTGGAGGATTTGGGACTCGCCTCATGCACGGCGGTCCCCAAGATACATTCCCAATGAAGAAAAGCTTAGAATTGAAGACAAAAAAGAAAAACGATGGTATTTCATAGGGACATTTGACGAACGATATAAATTAATATTAACTTAAATTTACTCCTAAATTAACATTAACCACAACAACATACATATTGCATTTGTTATTCAATTGCTCACTTGAAGAAAAGGGTAGAGACGAATAAGATTGTAAAAAGCCAAATAAGGTGCATTTGTACAGTGTTTTTTATTCAAAATAAATTTGCAACTGGTTCTTACCTCACGCATCCTCGAAACAAGTTGTTTTTATACTGTATGTTTAACGTAGGCTTTTTACTTTAAAAAAATTTTTTTTTTGTATATTTTTATAATAAGTATTACTAATGTTACTTATTTTAAATAACGGTATATTTTCCTACATTTTTTTCAAAAACAGTTTGAAGATCAACAAATATTTGTATATTCTCTTATGTGCGTTTCATTCTGCAAATGAGCAACTTCACAATGAAATTGCCATCTGACTTTTACGATTTCCACGACAAAATTATCTGAAAAAAATTCAATACCACTATTCATCAGTTAAAGTATAATAAACCTATTAAAATCAGTGCACCTATTATATCTCTTTCGTATTCTATTCGTACCTGTTGGGGGCCACGGACCGCGCGCGATCGTTCCTTCCTCTTCCTAGTACTATCCTCTCCCCTTTAACACACACACTAACATGCACTACACTACCACATATTCCGGGAGACCGGTCGGGAGCTTAGAGCTTGTCCCGGCTGGGGCGGTGCCCCGCTGGTGGGAGAGTCCTGGTTAGGGGGAAACCCCACTAGCCGACGGTAGGTCGGCGCCGGATCTCGCCATCCAGCAGGGGAAGATAACCGCCATCTCCCGAGAAAAAAACATGCACTACACTAACGGGACTAATGAACGAAGCAGTTGACGCGTCCGGAAACACGAAAGAATCAATCAATCAATCGTACCTGTTTGCACACACTGTTCCTTACAAAAGCCGGAACGCGAATGATAATTGTCGCTGTGTCATGCGCTCCGAATGGCAGTAGGTGCCCAGCTGCTCCACGGCTCCCTCCCGAAATCTTTTCCCCTGCCTCCGAGTGACGTCCATTCCCTCCCCGACACAACGCAGTTCCCGGACGACGACGTTCTGTGCGCGCGAAGCGGGAGCACTTCGCTGGCGCTCACTGAGCTACCGAGTTGAGCAGTTCTGGTGCATCATTTCACATCCAGCAACTTTGCTCACCCTCCATCTGCTCCTCGCAACGAATATTTATTGACACTTTACCTCTTTCCCCCGTTCGTTTATTTATGATTCCTAGCCATTGTCATTCCACTCATGATCGCTCTCTCTCTCTCTCTCACTCTCTCTCTCTCACTCTCTCTCTCTCACTCTCTCTCTCTCTCTCACTCTCTCTCTCTCACTCTCTCTCTCTCTCTCTTTGCAAATACCGCTGTCTCCACCCACAGCATCATCGGACAGACATCCTCATTACCAATTCCCATCCACGCTCATTCCCTCTCCAGCCTTAATATCGTTCTCTTTTCTACCACCAGCTCCCCGGTCCCATTCCCCCTCTCCTACCTCACCCCACCTCAACCCAACGGTCACCGCTTCGCGTTGCTCGACCCCTCCCCGTTCGACCTCGGCGACTCATTCTGTCCGCTCCGCCCCCGCCCCCGCCCCCGTCCCCGCCCCCACCCACCGCCCCCGCGCGCGCATAATTCAACGCGCGGCCTTTGACCGCGGTGAGCGGCGCTCGTTGGCCGTCGCGGCGCCGGCCAGCGCGCATCACCACAAATCACCGCGGACGCCGCCCGCCCCCACCCCTCCCGCCCCCGCCCCCTCCCCCGCTGCCCGCGCGCAACGGACGCGTTGCATCACGGCGCCGCTCTCCCCGCGCCGTCGCTCGCTTCCACGCGCTGCAGCCATTCCTCCATTCCGTTATTCCCATCAGTCAACTGTTTCAATTACCGGATAAATGAATTTTGAAAATAATGTTGAATGAATAATTCAAATTATTTCATAAACCGTATGAATGTAAGTTCACCTTCAATTTTTAACATAAGCTAAGTTTTAAATTCTGTATCACAGTTTTAAACTCTGTATACGCTCTCTCCTCTTCCCTGGCTTCTAAACACTGCAGCCATTGCTCCATTCCGTTTGTTTTCATCAGTCAACTGTTCTAAGTACTGGATAATTGAATTTTGAAAATATTGTTGAATTATTGAATAAATCATTGATTAATTAGAAATATTTCATAAACCGTGAAAATGTTAGTTCACCTTCAATTTTTAACATAAGTTGAGTTTTAAATTCTGTATCACAATTTTAAACTCTGTATCCGCTTTTGTTTTCTCTATTGCACTACTATTCCTCCATTCCGTTATATCCATTCCTACTATTCCTCCATTCCTTGCAGCTATTCCTCCATTCCGTTGTTTCCATCAGTCAACTGTTTCAATTACTGCATAAATGAATTTTGAAACTACTGTTGAATTATTGAATAAATAATGGATTAATTCGAATTATTTCATAAACCGTAAGAATGTTAGTTCACCTACAATTTTTAACATAAGCTGAGTTATAAATTCTGTATCACAGTTTTAAATTCTGTATTCGCTCTCTCGTCTTCCCTGGCTTCCAAACACGCAGCTATTCCTCCATTCCGTTATTTCCATCAGTCAACTGTTTCAATTGCTGGATAAATGAATTTTGAAAATATTGTTGAATTACTGAATAAATTATTGAAGAATTCGAATTATTTCATAAACCGTAAGAATGTTAGTTCACCCTTACGTTTTAACATAAGCTGAGTTTTAAATTCTGTATCACAGTTTTAAACTCTGTATCCGCTCTCTCGTCTTCTCTGGCTTCCAACCACTGCAGCTATTATTCCATTCCGTTATTTCCATCAGTCAACTGTTTCAATTGCTGGATAAATTAATTTTGAAAATATTGTTGAATTATTGAATAAATCATTGAATTATTCGAATTACTTCATAAACCGTAAGATTGTTAGTGCACATTCAATTTTAACATAAGCTGAGTTTTAAAATCTGTATCACAGTTTTAAACTCTGTATCCGCTCTCTCGTCTTCCCTCGCTTCCAAACACTGCAGCCATTCCTCTATTCCGTTATTTCCATCAGTAAACTGTTTCAATTACTGGATAAATGAATTTTGAAAATACTGTTGAATTATGGAACAATTAATTATTTAATAAATCATTAAATAATTCGAATTATTTTATAAACCCTAAGAGTGTTAGTTCACCTTCAATTTTTCATATAAGTTGAGTTTTAAACTGTGTATCACAGGGCTCTCTCGTCTTTCCTCCCTTCCAAACACTGCAGCTATTCCTACATTTCATTATTTGCATTATTCAATTGTTTCAATTACTGGATAAATGAATTTTGAAAATATTGTTGAATTGATTGCGTTGAAACTTTCAAAGCCATCAGTTCGTTCAGATCGATCAGGGAATATCAATTTTGGAGAAAATCGACAGTACTGTTTAGGCTCTAGCGTTGACCACAGACGGTCAAACGGACGGGCGGACGAAAGAACAGACGGGCGGTGGGAGAGACAACCAGACTTTTGCCGTCAATTGATTTTTCGGTATCAAGGACCCTTAAAACATGGATTCTGGCTATTCTACGTGTTACACCATTTTACTACATTCATGAACAGGATTTATCTACTTTTACGTTTGCAAGGCCCAGCAAAAAGAGCTTTCTGCCAAAATTTCGCAGTTTTGCGCGCACGATTACGTAACATTATCTTCTTACGAAGTAAGTGCAAGAAAGATAAAAGATTGATTACCAATTATTGAAATAATGGATTCATTATTATTTTAGCAAATGTATTTTAACTAAAGGACCTACATCAAGTTTCGATAGAATTATTCAAATTCTTGAGACATTTGTAAAAGAGATGAGTTCGCGAGGGCGATTGCATCTTCAAATTTAGGAGAGACTATTTATTTCCGCGTATCTAAAATGATTTTTCTAAATTCTAAGACAATAATCGTACAAAATCAGGCTCGTGCGTACAGCTCAGACAGATGTCATATTTGTCTTACCAGTTCCCGAACTATTTCTTTGGTACACTCTACACGACAATGATCCTGACTTGAATTCTGAACCATAGCAATTTTTACAAATGAAAAAAATTGGAATCACTACAATTATACAAAACGTTAACAAATTTACAGTCGTAAAATTCTTGTTTAAGGTCCTTTTGATCTGTAACAGGTCAGGATTAAGGTCTATTAATGCTCCAAGCGTTGTTAAAATTAGTGCTTGAAGCGAGGAGAGACACGGAATTTTGTAATCGAAAATCGGATGTCCGCATGGATAATAAGTGGAAGTGTCACGCATAACCCTGTCAGATTAGAATCTTTTGAATCGACTTGTGATGAATACTTGAGCTATAAGATCTAGTTTCTCCGTTCCGATGATCATTAAAATATTTTATTTTTGGGTGTACTTTTCACGTAGCACCTGCAAAATTTTCAAACTCTTCTAGAATGTAGCTACACATTTTTTCCTTTAAATATTTTACTCGAATAGAAGAAAGTAAATTTAAGAGCAAATATGAGATAGTTTGTTTTTCATTAATCGCTCTGATGTTTTGAAAACGGAAAAAAAACTTATACTCTTTATGTTTAAAATACTAAGGGTTTTGGTTTAGAAAAGAATTTGAGAGTTCTTTTCAACCAAATTTCTAGATTTTCGCTTTAAACGAAAGGCAGATGACCCGAGATTTTTGTATCACTATTTTTAACTGGTTCTATGGTACAAATACTAAATTTTATTGTATGTATATAGCATTTTAGGATCATATTAACCTGATTTTTGCCCAGATAGTGGTGTTCCTAGGGCCTTCAATAATTCTTAAAATTAATTGAGTGAATACTCATATGTCATCATTTGTTCTTGGCGCTGTTTGTCAAGTTTGCTGTTTGATTGTGTGATTCGCTGTACGCCAAGTAAAAGCATTCAATGCTTCGTGTTTAAAGCGTGCATTATTATAATATATGATGTAGTACGTTTTAAATCAAGGTGAATAGCGGGATTTCCTGCTACTGTCCACTAAAATATACATATCCAGATCATGGTAAATATAAAACACTTCCAACTACTTTTTCAGAAACTTGTTTAATTCAGTATTGTTTAAATTGTTTGAGTTATAAGAGTTTATTGAGGTAATAGAGATTGTATTGCTCTAGTATATGTAAAACTCACACATTTCTTTAGACTCAGAGAACAAGTATTGAATGACAAGAAGTAATATTCTGGAGGGAGGTTCTTTTTTAAATATAGCTTATATTATACATTTTTCTGATGTGACATTTTCGTATATCTTCCTTTTCTGGGATGTAATCAGAGGGGTTCAAATAATTCAAATTTATTTCAGAACCTGTCTTATCTTCCAACATTAAAGCCAGCAATTTCTGTCGTAATGTAATTTCTTCATCAATTGAATGGCGTTATGTAGAACGGGACCAAGGCACAGAGTTATAAAAATTAAGCAACTGCGCTCTCTAGACCGTTGAACACTATTCCGCTAATTTTTGCAACGCACCCAAGTGATGATTTTGCAGAGTTTTGAAGGTTCTTTTTATTTTCACAAAAGGAATTAGTTTATAATTTAAAACATATGGGTTTAAAAGGTCATATGGGTTGAAACAGTAGTTTTATTTAAATAACTCACGCACGTGTTACTCGCTTAGAGGCCCTGCGTTCTGTTCCGCTCCTTGAGCTGGAAGTCCATTTGCCTCGAACGCTCATTCCCAGGAATATCTCTCTCATACTCCGAAATCTCTCATGCATAGCTCATACAGTATGTTGCCTCGTCGCTACATGTGTCGGCCACGCCCTGATTTCCGGCTCACCCGTCTCCCCCTCCGCCACCACCGCTCTCCTCGCGTGCACACGTCCGCACGCGTCTGCACGCGGCGCGCTCATCTCTCTCGCGCGCGCACGCGCCAGCGCACGCCCGCGCGCACCTCACGCCTAACATCCCTCGCCGAGGCCGCACGCCCACCGCCCACCGCCCACCGCCCACCCCGTCTGCCTCGCATCTCGTGGATCACCACTAGAGACCGGACTTATATGGAATTAGAGTCTACTTCGGGTATAATGAACCTGGATTTAGTGAACCCTCGGTTACGATGAACTCTGATATAGTGAACCCCTGGTTATAGTGAACTTAAGTCACTAGTTCCGTTTCACTTTCGCGCACCGCACGCCTAACATCCCTCGCCAAGACCGCATGCCCAGCTCCAACCCCCTCTGCCTCCCATCTCGTGGATCACCACTACAGACCGGACTTTTATGGAATTACAGTCTACTTCGGCTATAATGAACTTGGATTTAGTGAACCCTCGGTTACGATGAACTCTGATATAGTGAACCCCTGGTTATAGTGAACTTAAGTCACTGGTTCCGTTTCACTTACATTTCAAATAAGCATAAATAGATTCGGTTGCAGTGAACTTGAACCTCGGCTGCCTCGATTGTAGTGAACGTAGGAAATAAGTCCTGGAATTTAATTGGAGATCGTATATTGTTAAGCGAGTAGAAGGGCCTTCGGAGAGTGGGACGGTGTTCCAACAAAGCAAGAAGCATTGAAAATTATCAAGGCTTCATTACGATATTAGAGGCATAGGACTGTGCAGAATCAAGTATGGAGAGAGCACGAAATGAGAGAAACTAGTAATGCAAACGAAGTAAACATTTGGAAATAATTGATTTTTTAAGAACAAGTAAATATATTGATATTTTCAGTTCGTGCTGTTAATGAATTTTGCTGAATCTCTAAATTTATAAAATCAATCATTATGGAGAAATAGTATTTAATATTGACATCTTTGGATAAAGTGAACCTCTGATATAGTCAACTAAACATGATAGTCCCCAAAAGTTCACTATAACCAGAGTCCACTGTCCTAGGGAACGGATTTTAATGACCTAAAATATCGCCAAAAATCAAAACCATTTTGTATGAACAACTCAAGCTGGTGAATTCGTTACTGAAGTAATCAAGGCTTCTTCCATTCGTTCTAGGGATCTCAGCTTGCAAACTTATGGTTTGGACTGTTCTTTACCAGGAAATATCTGTCTTTAGTTACCACGAAATCGGCGGAACCGGCAATGACGCTGATATAGGTTACAAGAATTACATACACACAACGGTTGTCAAAACAATTTCTGAGCGAACAAATCGAAGAGACTACTGAGTAATTCTGTGAAGAACATTTTTTGCACATCGTAAATATTATTTGAAGCAGAACCATTACAAATGACATTAAAATCGATAAAATCAGAAAAAAATACATTAAAAATTAGGGAAACGGTAAGAAATGACTTATTATTCGAAATCGACAAAAATGCAAAATAATGACCTACAAAAATTGGTCATTTCCCTTTGTCATTACATAAAATGAATTATACTAAATGGCAGTGTTCTAAAGTGAAAAGAAAACAATGACATTTCATTAAAATCCGCCCACTAGTAAATAAATATTTTTTGTCATCCTACTTACCGATCTCAAAACTGTAATCTTAGCGAATTGTCCCGTACTAACACAATATACAATTTTTCGATACATAGTTTTACATATTTAGTATTATAACGGTATATTTTACATATTTTGTTATTTCCACAAAATATATTTTTACTTTATCAATTTTCTTCGGTGTTACACTTCATTTATGAAAAGAAGTATTTTCAAAAAATCAGAATTTATTCCTGGATTATTACCGAGTGCTGTGGATTTGAGTTGCTGTCGATTCGTTAACAAGCGATCAGATGTTCTTAAAGTCTGGCGCCTCTGCTTCAGTTATCTCTGTGGTGGGAAGTGCGCGTCAGTGACTGAGACAATTTACACTTTTAGGTGTGAAAAGTATCACTGACGTTGGATTTCGTGGCCTTTAACCTTAATTTCCGAGAAACTTTGGCGATCGGCAATGTGTACACACTTCGATGAGAATGCTGCGCTTTAGTGATTGGCTGCTGGTCGGATATAACGAGTGTTTGTACGACGGCTCCTATTGCGTCTAGTCTGGCTGATAAACTTCGTTCCCATATAGCAGTAGATAAAGCTTTTGTTACTGACGGGAAAGTTGTATGGAACAAAATGTGTCAATCCTTGTGCTCTCTCAATGATTTTTAAAACATTTGTATTATTTTCAAAATTTGTTATGGAAATTTTTGATACATACAATTTTATATTTGGTAAATGCGTTTTATAATTAGTGTACTTTAATACTAGATATTATATCCTATTTTATATATTTATTACACATTCTCACTGTTTTCATTACATGTACATATTTCGACGTTTCATACTACACATTTTTACGGTCTCTATTCATAACCGACTTAAGTGGTTTGAGGCGTCAATTGATGTGACTGCAGTCCCTCTGATCCGGAAGTCCTAGAGTTTCAGTGCCGAAGGTAGTAAGACTTCCGACACTAGTTACATGGCTAGGGCGAATTCAGTCGCTGTCTGCAGGAGAATTCTAGTGGCCGGCTGCTCTGATCGGTAGTTTTCTGAGGTTTCTCTCGATCAACAACAGGCGAATGCCGGAGCAATACCCTAACAAATGGACACAGACAGCGCGCGATCTTTCTTTTCCCTTCCGTGTCCTATCCTCACTATTTACTTACATTTACATGCACTACACTACCGCACGTACCAGACCAGTCAGGAGCTTAAAGATTTTTTTGATTGGAGCAGTGCCCGTCTGGTGGGAGATACTGGGATACTCGGCAAGTCGGCGAGTAGGTGGGTGCCGGATTTCGTCATTCAGAGGGAGATCACCGCCAGATCCTATGATAGAGATCACGCACTACACTTCAGGACTAATTACCTTATCAGTTGATGCGCCTGGAATCACTAATCAATCTATCATGTTTCATGCACGATGTCTCGGACCCACTTTTCCTCGACTCACTTTTGCTTTGCATTTCGCCTCACAAATACTGCCTACAATATATCTGCTTCTTTTCTTATTTCTCGTAAATCGCTTTCTATGTTCACTCTCAATCAATCCCCTCGACTGGAAGAGCAATCTCAAACGCGTGAGACTCTCCACCAATAAAGACATTTATTTACTTCTTTATTAATTTATTCATTTACATGCTTTTTTTTTTTCAATTTTCACGCATTATCTCGGGCGTGCTTTCGACTCCCGTCTTGAGAAAGCTCTCGGCCGTCCGAGCAACGCTGGTCAGGTGAAAGCTTTCACATGACTCTGACCTTGTAAGCCTACGATTGCGTTGATTCCTGTCTTATTTCCTTACTACTTATAACTCCTCTCACGTAATGTTACACATCTGCTAACCTTTTTCTAGTTTTCAGTTTCTTCTTCCTTTCTATAGCCTTTCCGGATATTTCACGCTAATCCCCTGCACACTACGATCTCACTCTCGAAACTATGTACTACGCCCATCTCTTGCCTATCATCTTTCCCTATATTATTTCAGTAGTATAGATTCCATTTGCGGATCTTAGACGGCACCAATCTTTATCAATAAGGTATCTAAAGAAATACAATTTAACGGAGACGTGACGAATTGCACTTTCACTTTAAAAATATGAAGAACGTGTTTAAAAAACGCATTTAACTATTCATGCCAAACGCAACCCGCAACGCTCGACAGCATTTTTGAAACTATATCGTTAAATAACTCCTAAACGACGCGTTTAAGGACCTTGAAACTAAAATTTTGAAGCTCAAGGTCTAAAAGAATCGTTCCTCACACCGTAATCTACAGTATGAGATCTTATTGAACATTCTATTACAATTTTGCTAATCTGACGCTTCTTGACTCTACCCCACTTGCTCAGAGTTTATAGAATATTCAATTGTATGAGAAATTGAACTAATTACTTTATATTCTACGTGATTGAATTACACGGACGTACCTCTCTTCTCAGTAATAACATTAAATAATAGTTTGTATTGACAATGGGTTTTTTTGTTATCATACAAGGAGACACTTAGAACAAGTGATGGAGGATAAGAAGGTCCAGAATAAAAAGATATATTACAGGCTCAATATGGAAATGGAAAAATAAGGAAGAGGGTGCCGTTTATATTCTAGAGTTCTTGCACCGGTATGCTAGTATTATTTCTATTCCCTGACACTTGTTCTCTATGGATTTTCCCTAAGTATCTATTGACTCAACCGTAAATATCCGACTCTTCGAATGACGCCCTGATTTCTTTCATCTTCAACCTCTTGCCTAACAGAACACACCCCCTTTGCAGATTCCTCTAAAACTCTTTCCGATATTTGGTCTGTCCCTATGTGACTCCTCCAACTGTAAGATTTCCCAAACTATGCTTTAAACCTCCGGCATCAACTCGAAGATTCTTTAACTTAGAATGAATGCATCACAGCAAAAGCGAGCATATCGCTGCACTACATACTCTGTCATACCTGACGTCTCAAATTGATCGCCATCCGCGTATCGCCTCCCCTTTCCCATCCCAACATCACATACCTCGAACCTCAAACTCTCCTCCAACTTCCATCAGCTAACCGGCCACTGCCTCTCGCTTCTCGCTTGTGGGGTTTGTACTTGCATGAGCTGCCACGGCGCTTCGTTCCAGGCGGGGCGCTACCCTCGCATGGGTGGTTTCCGTTCTGGCAGAGGGCCCCACGTCACTCAAGCCAACGGTTCCGAGCGATAGCGAACGGCCAATAGACTAGTGATGTGTTTAATGGTCGATCCGCAAACAACGTTTTCAAAACTAACACTGTTTTCGAAATTTGCGATTTATTTCATTAGCGAAAATATACGAGGGACATTCAATAATTAAAGAGACAAATTGACATAGAAATGAAACAGTTTATGGGATCAGTTTTGTACTTTTATGACTTAAGGTTGGCATCACTGGGATGAGCTGAAAACAGCTGACGGATAAAAATTGGTTTGTTTATAACCTCAAAGTTGCTTGCAACAATGGCGTGTCCGCTTGAAGTGTCCACATTAGTTCAACAACGTTCAGTGATCCGTTTTTTGCTTTCTGAAGGTGAAAAACCGGCTAAAATCTTTTCTCGAATGATTTCACAGTATGGTGCAACTTGTATGAACCGCGGAAATTTTTATAAGTGGGTAGAACAGTTCAAAAACGGTCTAACTTCAGTGACTGACGAGGAACGTCCTGGCCGGCCAGTTGAAGTGTCAACTCCTTCGCTTGAAACTTGCATTGACAACATTATTCGTGAAGACCGCCGTGTTACAGTTGAAATAATAGCAAAAAGAGTTGTAGTTCGTGTTGGCACAGTACATAACATTATCAGCAACAAGCTGAAGTACAGAAAAACAAGTGCAAGGTGGGTCCCGAAAGAGTTAACACAACAACACAAGGAAACAAGACTCAAAGTGTGTACAGAGTTGAAAGAACGCTATGAAAGGGAAGGTGACCCTTTCCCAAACAAGATTTTAACGTGTGATGAAACTTGGGTTCACTATTTTGAACCAGAGTCGAAAAGACAAAGCATGGAATGGAAGCACACTAGCTCACCTGTCCGAAAGAAATTCAGAACGCAAGCATCAGCGGGAAAAGTCATGTTGACCGTCTTTTGGGATGTCCAAGGTGTCATCTTTTGTGATTATTTGGAAGATCAGCGTACAATAAATAGTACCTACTACTCAGATATGCTGATGAACAAAGTAAAGCCAGCAATGAGAGAAAAACGTCGTGGATCTCAAAGAAAAGGCGTGAAATTGCTACACGACAATGCTCGCCCTCATACCGCCCAGCTGACCCAAGAAACCATTCGAAAAATTGGTTGGGAGATACTACCTCATCCTCCGTACAGTCCAGATTTGGCTCCCTCGGATTTTCATTTGTTTGGTCCACTCAAAGAGGCATTGAGAGGGAAAAAGTTCAGCAACAACGAGGAGGTCAAGGAATTTGTGAGAAAGTGGCTCAAACAACAAGACAAAGACTTCTTTGCAACTGGTATAAAAAAGCTACTTCATCGTTGGGACAAGTGTATTAATATTGGTGGGGATTATGTTGAGAAGTAGTAAAAGTATCGTTTTGTAAAAATACACACTTTTGTTTCTACATCAATTTGTCTCTTTAATTATTGAATAACCTTCGTATAATAAGTGTAACGTTTGAAAATACATTATTTTCATCGCCAGCAACTGATGTCACTGCAGTGCCTCTGACCGCGAGGTCCTAGGTGCGAGTCCTGACGGCGGCAGGATTTTCGACACTAGGTTTCCAGATAGGTCGAATTCAGTCGCTGTCTGGAGAAGAATTCTAGCGGCCGGCTGCTCTGATCGGTAGTTTTCCGTGGTTTCTGCGATCAACACCAGGTGAATGCCGGAGCAGTACCCTAACAAACGGGCCACGAACCGCGCGCGATCTGTCCTTCCCCTTCCTTGTCCTATCTTCTCTCCTTACACACACACACTTACACTAACATGCACAACACTACCACATATTCCGGAAGACCGGTCGGGAGTTTAGAGTTTGTCCCGGGTGGGGCGGTGCCCCGCTGGTGGGAGAGTTCTGGTTAGGGGAAAACCTCACTAGTCGACGGGAGGTCGGCGCCGGATCTCGCCATCCATGGGGGTAAGATCACCGCCATCTCCCGAGAAAAAAATGCATTACACTAACGGGACTAATGACCAAAGCAGTTGACGCGCTCGGAAACACGAAAAAATCAATCAATCAATCAATTCATCGCCAGTTACTCGGAACTTGGTTAAAATTACATACATCGTAGCTTACATGCAGTGTTCTACATTGCTTGCTGTTTGTGCACTTTTAATTGTGTATAGAGTAATTTTAACTCAAGGTTTTGAGATACAAAGGTCTGCATTTTGATGTCTCCGGAGCGATATCTATATTGCAATCGAGAACTAAATTCAGTCTGTGATAAATGTTAATTTTCACAAATTTCCTAGCACCTGCTTTTGAAAACAATGATTTTGTCTCGTTTTACATAAATATGTGCAACTTACGAAACAAATAGCAAAGTGTAAAAACAGTAAGTTTTGGTAGTAATAAAAAGAAAAAAATTGTATATGAACACAACCAATTCAGTGGTTCTGATAAATACATCTTCACTAAAAACTGGGTGTAATTTATGAAGGACACGCTTCTTATACTCTGTCAACATGGATACAAATATTGATAATTATGAATGTATTTAAGAAAGGTTTTGTCTCAAAGGCAAAGTTTTAGAATCTATTTGGTCTCTATAAAGTCCATACAAGTCAAAAGGCTTCAACTCCTTTAACCTTTAGAAAGACTGAATTTTTTGGATACTGGGAAGCAATCTTATGAGTAATAAACATCCAATTATTACTGCTATTTCTAAATTAATGTTATGTATCGAGAAAAATCTCAGTAACGTGTCTCGGGTTGCAATGAAAGACGTTTTGCAGATTTTTACAGCTAAAACGGTTATTTCAAAATTAAAATGGAAATAGTAAGACAAATTCCATGAATACAATGTATGAAAAGTCATTACTCTAACATTTCGAGAACGATAATTTTGATTAAATATCCTGTTGTAGATAATACCAATATTTGAGATAAAGTATGTAGCTAACAAAATTAGACTTCTTTAATAATATGAATTAAATTCACTATTTTTACAACGTAAATCCAATATTAGTTTTTATACACAGTTCGCTGAATAAGATATTTTTATTTGGAATAAAGCCATAACGACGCACAAAATCTATATAAAGAAACCTGTTGTGACCTTTTTGTATATTCACTCAATTGTGTATTAATTTTAATAATCGATTCAACAATACTTCATTCATAGAACTTGTAAGCCATGTTCCATGTTGAATCTCGCTCCGTACTATAAAAAAATGCAGTTTTGAAACATGGTGTTGCTTTAGTATCATACTAATAGTAAATAGTTATTGCATGCTGTAAAACATCAGAGAGTTTCATATCTTCTAAATAAAAAGATTAAAGGTACGTAATATCAAATGCTTTTATTAAATTTTTCACATTCATACGTGTAGAGTAAATCAAATTTCTGCTTTCTAATTAAACATTCCTGCGACCAGTAAAATATACAAAAAACACAAAACAAACATAAAAAGAGTCGTGGAAATAAAATTTCGTTCCATCCGTTGTTGCAGAATGAAATATTCCAAATTACTACGCGCAGAACGTAAAATTTGGTGTGGAGCTCCGAGCGCTGGGAGTCGGCCGAGGAGCGCTGCGGAACGAATCCAGCCCTCGGAACCAATCCTGTGGAGAACGAATCCGTGCGTGAAGGGATGAATTAATTTATCTTAACTCCATGCGGAGCAGCTCCTAGTGGTTCAGAACGAAAAAAAGGTAAAATCCTGAATCCTTGAGTGGTATATTAACTAATATTTGGGATTACTGAAAGAAGCTTGACTTCAAAATTCTATTAAATGACTTCGGCTACAACTGAGACCAAATCTACTAGAACCAAAACGACCACTATGACTACAACAACTTCCACGACTACAATAAGAACTATGACCACGACCACAGGAAATACGACCAAGACCGCACCAGAACACACAATCACGACTAGAATAACGACCACCTTCACGACTAGAATTAAGAACACGACCAGGACTATGACCAAGACTACGATCAAAACAACGACCACGACTTGGGGAAGAAATATAACCAATACCACGGCTAGAAATACGACCACTACTATCACAAAATTCTAGACCACGACTATTAGACCTATGACCGCGTCTACAACGAGAATTATGATGACATTAAGAAATACAACATGACTACACTAGAAATATGACTACGACCACGACTAGAAATACGACCACGATAATGACTAGAACTACGACCACAACCAGGGCTAGCCCCACGACTACTGCAACTCCAACTAGGACAACGTATACAGCATACGACAACTATAACTACAACTGCGACCACGATCATGACTACCACAATTACTAGAACGATTTGTGTGTTAATATTAGGCTTGAATCGTCCATGCAAGACGGCAGCAGAGACGGTGCGGTGTGGCATGGCGTAGCGCGGCGTGGCGCGGCGTGGCGCGGCGTGGCGCGGCGTGGCGCGGCGTGGCGCGGCGTGGCGCGGCGTGGCGCGGCGTGGCGCGGCGTGGCGCGGCGTGGCGCGGCGTGGCGCGGCGTGGCGCGGCGTGGCGCGGCGTGGCGCGGCGTG
>BLKR01006494.1:0-56282 GCA_011170035.1 Teleogryllus occipitalis
AAAACAAGAAGAAATGAGAGCTCACTTAATGATTAAAAACAACCTCATTTGTTAGGTAGAAGAAGATTGTGCTTTAAAGTGTTTGTAATAAACCAATAAGTGTTTGTAAATGTAATACCATCTTATAAATCCAATAGTGTGAAAATATGCATTAAAAAAGAATCATTACAGTATTTAATTGCTTATAAGACTCATGAGCCATCTCCCTAATTTTAGGAAAGGAAATTCAGGATTTTCTGTTTGTATATGAAAAATTACAATCTTCTAACCAAACATGGAATGTAATCTTGTGGATTGTCTGGATAAGAAGTAGGTTTTATTCCCACAAGTAGTGCCATTAATTTCTAAGAATATATTTGTAGAGAATTGCTTCAAATATTTGAAGATGATGTAATCCATTGTGAACAACATCCTGATGACTGAGGGCTATTGTTTAAAAATAATTTAAAAAATGTTTTCTTAATAGAAGGGCAGTTTTCTGAAAATGGATTACAAAATGTTTCCCAAAAAATCTTGATTACAGTCAAATATGGTAATTAATTTTATGATTGGTGTAAAAAGTGGCATTCTGTTAGTAAACTGTGTCTTTATGGTGTTTGTAGTCCTCCAAACACATCATCTGGTGATGACCACACCCAAGGTGCACCAGGCACACCTGGTGCATCTCCCAGCCCTCATACATCTGGGAGTGCCTCTGGCCGCAAGGATCGGGGAAAAGATAGTGGCTCATCTTCTTCTACCCCAACTGGCAGCTCAAGCTCAGGAGGCCAGTCTTCTGGGAGCAGTAGCGGCATGAGCAAAAAAATAGCTCGAGATTTGAATCCTTGCAAGGCCTTGCTTGAAGATTTAGAGGCCCACGATGAAGCATGGCCATTTTTATTGCCTGTTAATACAAAACAGTTCCCTACATATCGAAAAATCATCCGTTCACCTATGGATCTTAGTACCATCAAACGCAAATTACAAGATGCCGTGTAAGTATCATAAAGGAGCATTTATTATTGAAATCTTAAGCGTTTACAAATTATACATGAACTCTTACAGTTTTTGTTAAATTAGTATTCTATGGAGCCCTCCATTCTGAGATCTTCTGATGTTGAGGATGTTCATAATAGTTAAGAGCAAAATCAATGGACCTTAATATTTTGAATGTCAATACTTGAATTATTTTTTAATATTTGAATGTGGTTGGATTTTAGGTATTAACTTACTCTGAACTAGATTGAAAAATTTCTTGCCACCAGTGTTAGAACACTTTAATTATTGAATAACAGAGCTACTTAAAAAATAAGGGGTTCTTTACTTCTAATAAACTCTGCTGTATTCCAGCACAGAACCTAATCTTACACAATTTTTGCAGGTACAAATCGCGTGAAGAATTTTGCGCTGATGTTCGTCTAATCTTCAATAACTGTGAGACTTTTAATGAAGATGATTCTCCTGTTGGAAAAGCAGGCCATTCAATGAGGTCTTTCTTTGAAACAAGATGGAGTGAAATAAATGGAACACATGCTAAACCCTCTACATCATCATCTTCATCAGCATAAACAGTTTAAAAGCATCGAATTTATCAATGTCCCTTTAAATACCCAAGATAGCATTGACTATTGGGATTCTTTGTTAAAAGGCAGAAACGTAGTGTATATGCACTGCAGGAACCACATACGGCCTTGTTAGTAATGAAACACCTGATGTAAATTAATACCAGATTGATTGCTGCACCTCAAATTATAATGGAAGTCTTGTATCACTGGTATAGAAAATGGAGAAATATAATAATGACAAACTGAAGCCATTTAAGAATAGAAAATAAAATTGTGTTCTGTGTCATCTGATAAAAACTTGCGCAAGGAAACAATTGGTCAGTGAAATCTTGTTTCTGCTATATTGTACTATCCCCTGACAGTGACCGTAATAAAAAATGGCAGTTACAAAGATGTAGCAGGGGTGTCTTAAGTGTTGTGTTTACTGACCACAGTTAACGACTTTCTACGTGCTGTTGAAGATGAGCTCTCTATGTCACTTAAAAGAAGACTGCTTGTGAAAAGTATTTTTCCACCTTAGTTCATTCCACTTATCTTAATTTTTTAAAATGTACTTTTGATTCCTGAGAACAACAGTCTGTTTCGTGTGTATGTGTGAATGTATGTGTGGTGTACATGCAGCATGAAGGGAGAACTGAGGAGGAAAGTAGTACGTCCTTTGGTTGTACATTGTCATCGAATTTTTGTTTTTACTGATTTATATTTTTAAATAGCTCTGAAACAGTGATGAGAGACTTCGCTCTGCAGTTGTGTAAAAGTTGCATGTATATGATTAGGTGGTTGCAAAAACATTTAAAATATTGTGCCACTGAACAAGAGATAGGTGATGAAGTGAAAGTGTGATGTAGATTATACGTGTGTATATGAATTTATGAAGTGTGTTATAAACTGCAGAGAAATGATGCCAGAGTGGGAGTGTTCTCTAGGGTACTTCAAATCGCTGTCTGTTGCTTGTTAGCCTCAGTTTCCCAGAAACAGAGGCTTGTGTTCTTCTTAGATGCAAATATAAATTTTGGTCACACATGTATCAACAGACTCAATAAAGAAGATGTGTTATGCAGTGGATTGTAGTCCTTTACTAACCTTTATGCATTTTTTGTGCAAATAATATTATATTATGGTGATCATCCATAGTTCATCCTTCCAATGAAAATGAAAACCTAATAGAATGGTTTTTAATGTATATTGAGTCGTAAATTGAGAGGATTTCAGGAAAGAAGAAAATATACACAAACTATGAAAATTACCATTGACTTTATATTTGAGTAAAATTGATTAAAAAAATATTATTGTATAGAAAATAAGTATTTTTTGTCTGGAAAAGTGTGAATAGTCATTAAAAAGAAGTAAAACTCTTACAGGTCTTGAAATAAAATAATGCTTCATTATTTGAGTACTTCTTGTCTAACTAGAGATTTAAATAAGAAATTTTATTTTTTGTTAATGTGTGTGTGGGTGGTTTGTACATACCTAACTATTTCTAACCAAGAAACATAAAATAGAAAGGATAAAAATGACTGCAGGCTTCGTGGGGTGAGTTCACAGTGTCAACAATGCACATGCATCACTGCCCATGTCTACTTCAAAATTGAAATGCACGATTGAAAATGGTAAGTTTGCTCCAAATTGTTTATAGCAACACATACAGGTTATGGAGGTTCAAGAACATGGATTCAATTGCTTTGATGAGACTAGTTGTCGACAATAAATCAGTTTACTACTTAATATTATATTTTATTTTTTCTCATTAAAATGAAATGAGTCTATAAATTTAAATTTGTTTTCATACTGATTGTAAAGCAAACAAATTATTAACAATATTTATTCAAAATCAACGAAATGGTTATTGATGTCTTTCAGTCAATAACATAAGTTTTTGTTTTTGGATTTGAGTATTACTGGAAGAATTCACTGAAGAGCTTTGTGTTTTATCTGATTGTGAGGAACTTAATGATTTACCTGATGAAATATACAAAATTATCACATCTGTGACTTGCTTCAAAGTAGGTTCTGAGAGTGAGAATCAATTGAGCCCCTTCAAATTTTGTTAGAAGAGACAAAACAAAAAGGAAACAAGAGTTAAAAAGAGTATTCTAAATCTTTGTAAACAAAGAGAAACTTGTTAACATTTAAATCAGGTCTTCCCAACATGGTTGATATCAACCACCTAATGCTCGATAATATTTTAAAGGGAGTGAATTAAGATAAATTATTTTATTTCATTTTTTTTATTTTGTCACAGCAGTCAGTCAATGCCTTTTACCCCTTCAACTAGGGTCTCAGGGGTCTTTCCCAGATGGTCACCTACCTAGGAATTGTGATGTCTTGATTAGCTTAACTTCCGTGACTTCACAGAGCATACTTAAGCAATTCAGTTAACAATGCTGGTTTCATTTCAATGTCAAGAGCCAAATGTGCACCAGTGACTGATCAGTACAATCAAGATGCCACTGGTAACAAAAAATATTAATGAAGTTGATAATTTATGTGTTTTCTGATATTTAATATCATTCACAAGAACGAAAATAAAATTTTTGTTGAATTTGATTGAATCTGTGATTGTGCTTCTGAGAACGTGTTTATATTTGTAAAATTAAAAATAGTAATAATACAAAATATAATAAAACATTATTCTAATAAATATTTTCAAACTTTTATTTATGTTCTTTGTGTAAATTATCTTTATGTAATTTATGTGTCATTATTTGTGCTTTGAAAACATAGTTTTATCTGTATTTTAGAGAAAAATGTAAAAGGGTCAACGGAGCAAATGATTCTTTTAAAAGTAGTTGATGACAGAGAAAGGATGGGAATCCCTGGTTTCTCGTTAAGAAGTTTGTTTAGGTGTTTTGCATAAGTTGTTAAAAGTACAACATGCACACTTTGACATATCTTCGAAATTTTAACTATGAAAAACTTTCCTCATTATGTTTCAGCTTTACTCCCTACATATTTGAAGACACAAGGAAAATACTTCTAAGCAGGAAACAACTGAGGTCATATCAGGTTGTAAGCTGTAAGCTTCCTCTATGTCAATGCTGTGTTGGCTTGTCTCCAAGAAGCATTGGCTCATTTTAAGCAGCAGTGTTTGTTGATGTCTATGTTTGTCGCAGATATTGAATTTGTGATAATGTGTTTGCTATAAAGGAATTAATTTCGTACAAATGTTTCTATTGTGTTCATGTAAAATATAAACATAATGATAGATTGTCAATTTTTTTAATGCATCCATGAGGCATTCATTATATTGGATTCCCATCATCTCTGGATGTTTAATTTACAGACTTCTTTTTCTTTAAAGAAGTTTGAGAGCAGATTATGGTATAATAATTCAAACATTGGTAGCTCGTTTCGAAGTAATCAAGGCTGGCTCGTGTGTGGTCCCTATTTGTCTGTACAAAGGCACCGACTGACTGCGACGTGACGACACTTAGCAAAGAAAGTAATAGAGAATTACTCCACTCAAGCGCTCAACGCCCTACAAGGGTTTAAGAGACGAGTTGCGTCACTGACGCAATAACAACTTACAATGGCTGCCAATACTGTAAGAAGTAGTGGAAGTACGAAATGATTTCTGTTCCTGGCTGCCGAAATACAGATACGCAATGCAGGTGCTTCGTTTGGTGACTGGACGTTTTCAAGTGATAGCTGAAGTTTTAGTAGGACAGAAATTGCATTATTATAATATTACTTAACAGATTCCAATAATGCGAAAAAGTCCCTCTATAGAACGTTCAAACTGGATTGCAGTACAGCGCTTTTGGAGGACAGTGTTGCCGCTTCTCACACAGCGCTTACGCGCAATACTCGCCATGCTGATACTCAGATTGACATGAACTTTTATCAGCGTGTTTAACACGTTGCAAAATCCACAAAAATAAATTTTAATGTGATATGAACCATTGGATGTAGGTTTTTCCGACAACCAATTGAGAATTGAGACGTTTCATTACGTGCTTCTTGTCAAAGTGCGGAATCTTCCACGCGTTGCCTATGCTGATGATAAGGTCAAACAGATGCATGAATAATCCGAATACAATTAATTATTGTAATATACAAGTTTCAAAACATTTTTGACATTTTTATACGGTATTCCTTAACTAAATATTAAAAAATATCCTTTACATTGTGAGATTCTTTACGGTTTTCTATAATGAATGGTCGAATTCTAATGTTCTTTCGAATCACTTTCAAATGTTGCATAAGTTTCAGTAAAATAATTGTCATCAAGTAATGAAATTTTCACTTACCAAAAATACTTCAATTTTGTAACGAGTAGTAAATCGCATGACTTTTTGATAATTATCAAAATACATTAACATATAATGTGTTTATGGAAGAAATCACCTTTAAATAAATATTAAACTGTTCGTAAACACTGACAGCTTTTGAGTTGCAAAATAACACATTATTGACTATTCAGACTGTTCGCTGATTTTCAATGCACAATGCGTCACAGTCCTGTACTATGACTTTCTGATATCTCACATGGCGTTGAGCAATGCGTATCTGGTCGAGGGGTTATGATTTTGAACACGGGACAGGGGGACATGTGAATAGAAGTCATACCCGTTCACCTTCCCACGCTCAGAGACTCGGGCGAGACGGAATTTCCCTACGGCCTACGCCTTGAAAGAGAAGCGACCCCAAGGTCGAAATTAAGTCGACAGCTGATGCTCTCTCCCTCAATGTCCAACTGTCACGAATAAATCGCGTGTCACAGGGATAGAGAATTTAAAACAAACTTGCAGATGCATTCAGTTCATTAAGAACATCTCGTGTGTCTCTGCTAATTAAATTCTGCTTTATGACGGAATAGGAGTTCCGTTTTATGACGATTTCCCCTCCCCCCCCAGGATATGAAAAACCGCTGCGTTTCCGCGTTGAAGAGATTCCGGTTTATGCTGTGTAAAATACCATTTTACTTCACGAGCCGGACACATTTTCCGATTAAGGCAGGTTTCCAGCTTGTACAGATTCCGGTTTAGACAGATTTTACGGTAATAAGCAAGGCTGGGGACTGGGACTTTTGACAGGGGGACTAAACATTTTTCCAGATCTTTACGTACCACTTACAAGTCTGGAGAAAGTTAGCATACTACTTGAACGAAAAAAAATTGAATAAGAAAAATGTTGAATGATAAATTGTAAAAAAAAATGTTGCTCTGCTTAATGAGATCTGGGAATGGAGTACAATAAATGCTAAAATCGAGTAATTTTGATGAATATAAAAATACTATTTTTAATTAAATGTTTCTATCCATTTCCATTTTCTTGCGGTATCAACAATGATAATAGGCAAAATGTGTATTCCATACGAATTTAGAGGTCATTGTTACTTGTAACGTACAGCCGCCCTGATAACGAAAGGCGATGATGACTGCCTTTCGTTCGCGAATACTTTCTACTTTCTCGAATACACAGTACGTATATACGGGAGTAATATACGAAGTACAAAGAAAGTTATGTAATGCTGCGGAAAAACGATTTCAACGGAAAAAAACGTTTTGGGGTCCCCTGATACCCAAAAAGTAGTTTGTTTCAAAACGTCCGTCCGTCTATCCGTCTGTCTGTCCGTCCGTTTGTCGTATGTAAACAAATCTAGCGCCCGAAGCACACGTACGATCTTTTCCTAATTGAAGAAATCCCTGTCCAGGTCTCTAGTTGAAGCTTTGAAATTTTGAATTTTTTAAAAAAAATTGGGGGTACTTTACATGAACCCCCCAGACATTTTCAAAATTTTCTCAAAAACGGATCCAAATATTTTCTTTAAAATTCTTGTATGAATAGAAAATACTTATAGAGGTGGCGTAGTTCCCATTTTCACGGTTATCTTGAATTTTCGAAAATTGCAAAAAATTGATTTTTTTAGGTCTTCCTATAACTATAAAATTGAAGACAGATTTTTCCTTCAAATGAAATTTGTTACCCATAAGTAGTTCTTTCATTAATGCCATGTAGACTTTTCTGAAAATTTTAGTAATTTTTGTGCAATAGAGCGTCCAATATTTGCAATTTTAAAAATTACAAAAACATGATTTTCTCAAAAACTGCTCCAAATTTTTTCTTTAAATTTTGGTAGGGTTAGTGTCCAACCAACCCTTTCCGATGAGATATACGTCATACTGCTCTATTCTTTTGGGTTTTCAAAAATTACAAAAATGTAATTTTTTTGACTTGCTCTCACGACGGTAATATTTACATTAGTGGCAATTTCTACACACTATTAGATTTATGAGTACACGTGTTTTAAATAATGTCAAACAAAGTTTCTCGAAAACTCAAATTTTTTGTGTAAAAGAACTCAAAATTCCTAATTTTCAGAAACGCTCAAACGTCATTTTCTCAAAGATGGCTCCAAATTTTTTCTTCAAATTTCTCTAATGGATAGTGCTAATTGCACTGTTTAATATGACGTAAAGTCAATTTTCGTGTATTGTTTTGTTTTTTCAAAAATTACACAAACGTAATGTTTTTGAAATATCTCCCATGCCGTTAATATGCACATTTCCATCGATTTGTATACATTATTACATTTGTGTGTAGAAGTGCTTGAATGGACTTCAAATGAACTTTTTCGAAAACTCAATAGATTCCTGTGAAAGAGCTTCACATTTCGCATTTACAGTAATGCTTAATCGACATTTTCGCTAAAACGGCTTCAAAATTTCTAATTTGGACGAGATTTTATTATTCTTTAATATTCTTGAAGCAATATTTCGGTTCTACTATTAAGTTAGCGAAAAGCTGAGATAACGTCAAGAAATGTACTTTTGGTGACGATAGATGGCAGCTGGTCACAGAATGGAGGAAGACCTTAAAGCCAGTCCACGCCAAGGAAACTAGAAAAAATTGCTACGAGAAAGTCTGTGCCAGTCTGGAGCGCCTCTAGTATATATTTGTAGAATATTACAATACTATAGTGTTTAATAATTACTTTTATATATTTTTCGATCTACCACCGCTATCAGTGTCGTATACCTCATACAATGAATTCAATGCCAGAAACATAATTTCGTTTCAAATTTTGAACAAAAAATGTATTATGAGTGAAAGTTTTCGGGCTGGTAGGCCGTGGTCCAGTTGGCATTGAAGAGCCAAACGTTTCGTCCACGTCTGCGGTGGACAGCTTCAGTGGCGGCAGCGTCGTGGGGGTAGTCTTCGGGTCGGCGGTTGGCTAGCGACTGACGCCGCGTGGAAGCCAACTTGTGCAGTTTTGTGAACGCACGAAGTGTTCGCGAGTACGTTCACGCCAATGCGGTGCGACCATTCCTACCCGTACGGGCATCTATGGCCAATCCTGCAACATGGAAAAGAAAAAACTGATCAAAAAGATATTAGCCAACTGGCGCGCGCATTGCGTGTGCAGTGATTCAAGGCTTATGTTTCAAGTCTCATTTCGCTGTTTCAGATTTCTCTTACTACAGGAACTGCTTAGGTCGCTTATACTATACGCCCGTTTATCGGGTTCGTATGAAGTGATGACGCCGCGTTTTTTTTTATTTTCCCCTCACCAGTTGCCCTGGCAAGGCGGGAATTTATTCATTAGTTAGAATACAATAAAGCTCCAACCGTGAAGTTTGTGGAGCTGCGGGAGGGCGATATCTTAAATATACTAAATAAAACTATACATGGCCTCTTTGGGCTATTTTGTTTTAAATAATAGTTATTAATATAAATATAATTGATAAGTTCTTTGAAATTGTTCATTTGTCTTGTTTTCTTTTTTGTTCATTCATTCACTCACTCATTCATACTTGTACTATATTTACAAACCCATTCACTCGCACATTCATACCACACTTCACTTCACTATGTACACTACACTTTTTTAATCGCCACGGCGCCGACTTGTCTAAAGCGTCCGTGGCGCCGCGACGTCTTCGTCGCCTCCAGGCGGCCCAGGCCCGGCGGGGCGCGTTTCCGCGCCTCCCACGCGGTTTCCGGCCTCAGGGAGCGGCGACCGCCTCCCACGCACTAGCTGTTCCCCCGCGTCGCACAGTTCAGAGAACTTGTGCGGGGGAAGTGCGCGGCAGGTGAAGGCGACGTGCTTTGGGCCCTTTCTTCTGTGGAAGGCCCTGTGCACGCCGCTGTTCGCCGCTACGCCAGTCTCGCGTAGGATGCGCGGAGCGGACGGCCGCAGCGCTCTTTCAAGCGCCGTCTCCGCCCGCCGCTGAAGCTCCGCCGGGAACTGATGGCGCACGCCCAGAGCTCCGAACACGTCAGCGTTTCGGGGAGTGCGGTCAGGAGGTACATTTGAAGACGCCGCGTTCTGCGTGGCGGCGGCTTTTATAGTCAGCGTGAGGGGGGCGCTGCGGTGGAGATTTCGCGCGCTAGCTTGTGATTGGTCGATGGTTCGTTGGCTGGCTCCTGGTTGGCTGTCGATTGCGTTGTGGCTGGTTTGGGAAACTCTGTCCTTATACGCTTTTGTTTTGGTGTTGCGGAGTACGGGATACCAGATAAAATTGAGTTTGAGACCTCTTCTCTCCTGTTGAAGTTATTGGGATGTTTGAAAATCTCGATAGCTTCCCGTTGTAACCTGGCGTGGTAGTGGTTGGTGGTAGATAGTATTTCGGTGTCTTCAAACCGGATGTCGTGTTCTCTTCCCGAGAGGGCATGCTCAGCCAGAAAAGATTTGTCTGTGTATCCTAAGCGGCAATTCCGTTAGTGTTCAGTGAGGCGAGTGTTGACAGAACGTTGTGTAGTGCTTATGTACACCGAGCCGCAGGAGCAATGTATCCTGTAGACGCCTGCGGGTCCCTATGGTCCTTGACTGATCTGAAGAGATTGCGGAGCTGAGTGGTGGGGGTGAACATGGTTTTAATATTGTGTTGTTTTAGAATCTTGCCAATGCGGTCCGTGATGTTTTGGATATATGGCAACGACATCTTGTATGTGGTTTCTTCGGGGGGACTGCGTGCGGTATTATTTGGGCGTAGTGCTCTCTTCACCTCTTGAATTGAATATCCATTGGCTTGAAGAGCATTCTCCAAATGACCAAGTTATTGGTGAATTTTGTCTTCGCATAAACGTGTGGCGTGGTGGGCGAGTGTTTTCATCATAGCTCTCTTCTGGCTGGGACGGTGGTTCGACTGTTTGTTAAGATATCGGTCCGTATGGGTAGGTTTTCGAAATACAGTGTGGCCAATGGAACCGTCTTCCTTCTTGCTTACCAGCACGTCCAGAAGAGATATTTTTCCTTTGTGTTCCTTCTCAATTGTAAACTGTATGCGTGAGTGAATGCTGTTCAGATGTTGAAGAAAATCATTTAGCGTATCCTCCCCGTGGCTCCAGATGACGAACGTGTCATCGACGTAGCGTAACCAACAACTCGGTTTAAGAGGTGCAGTATTTAATGCTGTGGCCTCGAAGCTCTCCATTTATAGATTCGCTACAACCGGACTCAGCGGGTTTCCCATAGCTACTCCATCCTTGTGTTCATAAAATTCAGCATTCCAGACAAAATATGTTGTGGTAAGTACGTGATGGAAGAGTTCTGTGACGTCCTCCGGGAATAATCCCCGCAGCAAAGCTAATGTCTCGGTAACCGGAACCATGGTGAATACGACGTCGAAGCTGACAAGCAGATCATCTGGTTGTAGTGTCAAGGTCTTCAGTTTTTCGACGAAATGTGCCGAGTCTTTAATGTAGGAGTCGGTATTGCCTATGTGAGGTTGGAGCAAGTTGCATAAATAAGATTGGCAACAGCGTACGTGGGAGAACCAATAGCGCTGACAATGGGCTTCAACGAAACTTCACGTTTGTGAATTTTTGGTAGACCGTATAGTCTGGGTGCAGCTGCTTCCGATTTCTTGATGGAACGTTGCGTTTCGGCAGGAATACTTGAATCTTTGAGTAGCTGGTTGGTGCGACGGAGTATACGTGAAGTAGGGTCACGTGGGAGCTTACGGTAGATGTCAGGGTCCAGGACGTCCTTTATCTTGTTTTCGTAATCCATTTTGTTCAAGGCCACAGTCGCATTGCCTTTATCCGCTGCCAGAATGATATTGTTATTGCTGTTTAAATGATGCTATGTAAAAAATGTATTGTTTGAAACTATTTAATTTTCGCGTCAAATGTTCTACGATTTCAAATGTATTTTACAAAAAGTGGTGACTGCGATGTGTTAACTCTGAGATAAATTGTGGTATAAATAGTATTACATAACCATTACTAAAGGCGAGAAAGTACGTGCTGCACCACTAGTTTTAGATATGTTTATTTGTATTTCACTGTTTGTAATAAGTGAAATTCAAAAATAAATACTTTACTTTTCCTTTCCCCGTCGCCAGTTTAGAATCGCTAAGACGCATTAAAGATCACTGAACATGTGTTCGTTCCGAACGCACTGAATTTTTTATTACCGTCTAACTCAAGAACTATGATTCACACAAATGTGGTTGATCTCATATCAAAATCTGGACTTCCCTTGTCATTTCATCCGCTGGATGTTTGTGCTTTTCTTCAGTAATAAAAAAGTTTCTCGAATGGTGAAAATTTAAGGACGTCAAAATGTAGAAGTAAACACTCGGCAATCATTTATAATTAATTTCTTCGTAATTAATCCATGAACCTCAATTACAAAATAACCATCATATTCATAGAAGTTCTGGGAATAACTGGTAAAAAACTCTAAACTTGTCTAAGCTCAACACAATTGAAGCTATCGTTGAGTAAGCATGTTGAATAATTTGCGTTAGAAACAGGATGACCGAGCCCAATAACCCCGAACTTCTTCATGAATTGGCAACATAGCTTGCGATAGAGAGTCTTATGTAAAATTGTATTGGACAGAAAGAGAGAGCAATACTCCATAAGGCAATCAAATGATTGAACGCTCTATAGAATTCTCCTCCAGACAGCAACTGAATTGGACCTAGCTATATAGATAGTTTCGAAAATCCTGCCACCGTCAGAAATTTAGCCTAGGACCTCCCGGTCATATGCACTGTCGTGACATCAGTTGATGCCCTGAGCCACTTCTCCCGATCTTTGATATCGATCTAGTGGTGCTCCAACAGCACACTATTTCTCGCATTATTTCTAAATTTGCAATTTTCGAAAATTCAGAGAGTTCAACGCAAATGAGACCCGCGCCATTGTTTTAAGCGACCCTTCCTTCAATCCGTGGAAAACATTTGAAGAAAGACTTGGGTGCCTTTTTTTGAGAATTTTTATAAATTGCATTAATTTCAAGCAGAAATTACGCGAAAACTACTCATTTCTTCAGAAACCATCATATTATTCAGTTTCTTCAGAAAATCGTACACTTTCTTTTTTAAAGAACTGATTTTTTACAACAATTTTTCTATGGCAAAAGTCTATATCTTCAATTTTGTAGTTTTGGAGCGTTAACTTTTTTCATTTTTTGAAAATACGGAGAGTTTGCCGAAAATGGTATTAGCACCGTATTTTTTTTACAGTCTCTTGGTACTTACGAGGGAAAAATTGTTTTTAAAGAAAATGCCTGTATATTCGCCAAAATTACACGAAAACTACTCATAATTTCGAAAAATTGAACAAGACCTTTTTACAAGTTCTTTTATCATTGACGCTTTGACAGTTTCAACCGAATATTTTGATTTTTTAAGGTACTTTACATGAAGCTTCAAAAACATTTTCGAAATTGTCTCAAACGTTGCTCCAAATTTTTGATTTAACTTTGTCCTCGGCTAGCGTAAAGGACGCTTAATAAAATCGGGCAGGTCGCATGTTGGTTGAAGTTCTTGATTTTTCGAAAATTGAAAAAGTACACTTCTTTGGGGAGTTTTGCTACAACTACAGTATTGGAGTTAAGGGATTTTTTTCCCTTAATGAACTGTTATTTAAAGCCAGATCTTGGAAAAAGTCAAGTTAAATTTTTCGAAATTATGAGTAGTATTCATGTAATTATGCGCGAAATATACTTTTTTTACGATTTTTTTTCAAAATTCGCTCCACATTTTTCCTCATATGAATTTATCACGGAATGTTCGAAAATTGCAAATTTAGAAATAATGCCAGAAAGTAAATGTTAGAGGAATAGCAACTGGATTTATCCACTTTTTCGTTACCTGGGCCCGGCAGCAGTTGCGGCCGGTGGGTTACGATTTAGGAGGGGCGGCATGTATGTCCGAACTATCACATACATTTTACCCCTTCAAAATATTTCTTGAACGAGGAAAAATATGGCATGTAGACTACAACTGATTTGCACGTATCGGGATTTTACTCCTTGTCAATGACAACCGGGAGCGGTAGCCCAGTGCATCAACTGATGCCACTGCAGCCCCTCTGACCGGGAGGCCCTAGGTTCGAGTCCTGACGGCGGCAGGATTTTCGACACTAGTTTTCCGTGGTTTCTCTGATCAACACCAGGCGAATGCCGGAGCAGTACCCTAACAAAACGGGCCACGGACCGCGCGCGATCTTTCCTTCCTCTTCCTTGTCCTATCCTTTCCCATTACACACACACTTACACTAACATGCACTACACTACCACATATTCCAGGAGATCAGTCGGGGGCTTAGAGCTTGTCCCGGCTGGGGCGGTGCCCTGCTGGTGGGAGAGTCTTGGTTAGGAGGAAACCCCGCTAGCCGACGGTAGGTCGGCGCCGGATCTCGCCATCCAGCGGGAGAAGATCACCGCCAACTCCCGCGAAAAAACATGCACTACACTAACGGGACTAATGACCAAAGCAGTTGACGCGCCCGGAAACACGAAAAAATCAATCAATTGTCTCTGACAACTTTTATGTTGATAACGGAAAATACAACTGTGCTGTCGCGAAAATAGATTTTTTTAAAAAATATTTCCAGCAAATTAAGCAGTTGGTTTTCTTAGCTTAGTTAATAGCCGCGGACTCTGCCGAACAAAACTCTAATAGGAGCACGCTGCCCCCACCTAACTCCTAGTACCCCCACTCCTCCTCAAGCTTCCATTGCCTCGCATGCACGGACGGACTCACGGTAGTCCACGCTACTACCTATTCCAAAAACATTTCTCTTTCGCATAATCGGGCACTTAAAACTAAATTCATTTTTAAAAAATTGCACAGGTAGTATGCACAAACTAAACGAGTCGATTTATTGCAAGTTTAATACTTTCTGAACTTTTCCAGAGGTTGGTTGTTCTGGGGAGGGCCCCGCCATTGAGTCTTTCAGACTAAACATACCGAAAAATACTTGTAGGAAAATTCAATAAATCGCAGTACTATCATTGGGAATTTACGATAACGTCTGAACAGACCGATAACGTCTGAACATATGGTCCGATTTTCGATCTATAAACGTCATTGGACGCCTTTTTAAAATAGAATTTACACTACAAAGTCATTTTTTTAAAAAAATATTTTCAAAAACATATTTTTAATTGTTCTTATAGTTCCGGGATGAAATTAAAAAATGTGGACTTATAGCGCGATGACGACGTGCTTTCTGAATACAACGCTGTCTCATTCATGCAAATCGGGTGAATAGGAGCGTCGTAAAGTGAAATTTGGGAAAACACCTCATCCCCCTCCCCCTTCCATGCTGTTACGTCACTCGCCGTTGTGGGCCTTCCCTCGACGGGGCGGCACAGCCAGCTCCAACGGCCTGCAGCACCTCCATAAAGTTAGAATCGCAAAGTTTTCCAAAGTTATTGATATTAGGCTCAAAATTTGTCGCTTTTTATTGCTACTTTGTTACGTAAAAAAATTCGCTCATTTGACCTCGCTATTAAAGATTCGGCTAACTTGATGTCAAGTTAGCATCGCAAACGCAAGAGAACAAAGAAATTACAGAGAAAATAAAAAATAACGATTTTTTATAATTACAGAGAAGAAATTACAGAGAAAATAATAAATTTGTCGCATTTTTGTTGCTGAAGAGTTCACAAAAAATAAATTTTGTTGCTTTTCAAATAATACCGGAAATGGGAAATTTCGTCAAATTCATATCAGGAAATGCAACGATTGCAAGAAAACCATAAGTTTCAATGAAAAACAAAAACTATATAATACATTGTCGCTTATTTGTTGCTCAAGAGTTACAGTTAAAAGTTACAGTTTTTAACACGCTGTTAGTACCCTAGAAGTACCTACTTTTAATAGCGTATAAAAAAATATTTTCCAGCAGGTGGAAAAAATATGCTGGTTTTTAACCTTTCTGCAGGTGTTTCATGTAATTTTACTTGGAGTTTTGTCAAAGTATGATGGAATGAATGGTTTTATTTTTCTATCGAAAATTTCAGTCTTTAGGTTCGGACTTTTGATATCGTACTCTTGTTGATTTTGTTGACTTTTGTTTATCATTTGGTTCCAGTTTAAAGAGTATTTGAGTTTTGCATTATTAGTTTTATGCACTCCATTTTATATTTATCCTTTATACAATATTTCTTGTACATGTTTTACTAGCGGTCCCACTTTCACTACCACTGCCACTACCACTACCACTACCACCACCACCACTACCGATTCTCCGATCAACACCAGGCGAATGCCGGGCCACGGACCGCGCGCGATCTTTCCTTCTTCTTCCTTGTTCTATCCTCTCCCCCTACACACACACGCTTACACTAACATGCACTACACTACTACATATTCCGGGAGACCGGTCGGGAGCTTAGAGCTTGTCCCTGCTGGAACGATGCCCCGCTGGTGGGAGAGTCCTAGTTAGGAGGAAACCGCACTAGCCGACGATAGGTCGCCATCCGCCGGGGGAAGATCACGGCCATCTCCCGAGAAAAAACATGAACTACACTTGCGGTACTAATTTCTAAAGCAATTGACACAGCCAGGAAACACGAAAAAATCAATCAATCAACCGAATCCATTGGAACTTGAGTGCCTAAAAGGTAACCAAAACCTTCATCACAGTGATGAAGTGATATTCAAGGTATGGAATAATGAAATAACCGGATAAACAGTTAAAACTAGAAACGGATAAATACGTGAGCACCTGTTTGGCTGATGCAAGTGCTCTGAGAACGAACATGGTGCGATGGGGATGCTGAATGGAAACTAGAGTGAATCGAAAAACCGCAGCCTTTGTGAAGGTACAAACTGTTAGTTACATGGGCAATGAAAGTCAAGTGCCGTGTGAATAGTGGTTCAAGCGGACGGTAGCCTGGTTTGTACGTGCACGTGCAATTACGCAATGGCAAAGGTGCAAAAACAATTAAAATAAGAGTATGGATTTGTTTTAAGCCATTGCTACGCGCAGAAGATAAACTGAAATTATATGCTGCGAAGCGCGGAAACTCAACGGCCACAAGTCGTTTTCCCACATGCTGCAAGGCAGGGAACGTTGGCAAGCTATGAGCAGCGGCGCCTGAAGGTCACAGCGTTTCCCTCCTCCATCAACTGTGGGGACTACTGCAGCAGAGGGGATGCCGGTGCCGAGACAGGAAAAACCATAAGATCGCTTCTGAGCGAAATTCATTTCCCCAGATTTGTCAGGATTATGCGACCCGAAGACCTCCGTGAAGTTGGCCAGATAAAATCTGGGATTTCAACCAATTTTTGTATATCGTTTGCCCATCGTTTGCCCAGGTTTGCCCATCAAACATTTTCATTTGCCCACCCCCAGAAAAATGTTAGACGCAAAGCAAATTTTCGGGCCACTACACGCTGGCCGGAAAAAATCTGGGATTTCGACCAAACTTGACATATTGATTGCCCATCATTTGCCCAGATTTGCCCACCAAAAATTATAGTTTGCCCACCTACACAAAAAAAGTTACACACAAAAATGTTTCGGGGAAAACCGATATTGATTTAAAAATCAGGTATTTTCAATATATAGTAAATAGTTTGCCCAGGTTTGCCCACAAAAAAATTACGTTTGCCCACCACTAGAAAGAAATTAGATGCAAAAAACATTTTCGATCCAACTGAAGGTTGGCCGGAAAGAAATCTGAAAATTGATCCAAACTTCGCATATCGCATATTAACCATTTCCCAGGTGTGCACATAAAAAAAATTCACTTATCTATTTGCCTAATCAATTTTTATTTCGTTTATTTTTCTTCACTTCAGAATAACACATTAGTAATGAGAACTCTTTAAGTAATGAGAAATGGAATTCCAAGCAGAAGCGTTTATTCTTAGATGGCCCGGGAAGCGAATCCGCGCTTTTGTCCGATTCTGCTAATCGTTTCGCTAAAGCAACAATTAAGATATTTTGCATACTACATTCTAATAGTCTGTTATTGTTCGCCCGGGATGAATTTTTGTTTGCCCAGGCACAGAAATAGAATTACAGCAGAAGCGTTTATTCTTAGATTGCCCGGGAAACGAATCCGCGCCTTTGTACGGTTCTGCTAAGCGTTTCGTTAAAGCAACAGTTATGATATTTTGCATACTACATACTAATAGTGTGTTATCGTTTGCCCAGGAATCAGTTTTGTTTGCCCAGGCACAGAAATGAAAGTAGTAGCAGATACGTTTATTCTTAGACAGTCCGGGAAGCGAATTCGCGCCTTTTATCTGGTTCTGCTAAGCGTTTCGCTAAAGCAACAATTATGATATTTTGCATACTATATCCTAATACTGTGTTATCGTTTGCCCAGGAATAATGTTTGTTTGCCCAGGCACAGAAATGAAAGTAATAGCAGATACGTTTATTCTTAGACAGCCCGGGAAGCGAATTCGCGCCTTTATCTGGTTCTGCTAATCGTTTCGCTAAAGCAACAATTATGATATTTTGCATACTACATCCTAATGGTGTGTTATCGTTTGCCCAGGTATATATTTCGTTTGCCCAGGCACAGAAATGGAAATGCAAGCAGAAGCGTTTATTCTTAGATGATAGTTTATTCTTAGCCGGCGGCGCTAGCCGAATGCGTTTACTACGCTCCGTGAAGTCACGAACGTTAAGCGCATTCGAGACTCGCGGGTTCGTGGTTGGGTGACCGGCCAGGAACCCCGGGATCTAACGCCGTCGAGCCCCTGGCCGAAGGGATAAAAGGCACTGACTGACTGCGACGTGACGAGACTTGACTAATATAAAAAAGTAAAAGCACGTTAATGGAGGATTACTCCGAGAAGTGCAAAGCGCTCAACGCCCCTTGAGGGGATTGGAGACGCGTTGCGTCAAGGTGTAGACGCAACAAATTTAAAAAAAAAAAAAAAAAAAAAAAAAAGATGGCCCGGGAAGCGAATCCGCGCCTTTGTCCGGTTCTGCTAATCGTTTCGCTGAAGCAACAATTATATTTTACATACTACATTCTAATAATTAGTTATCGTTTGCCCAGGTATATATTTTGTTTGCCCAGGCACAGAAATGAAATTAATAGCAGATACGTTTATTCTTAGACAGCCCGGGAAGCGAATTCGCGCCTTTTATCTAATTCTGCTAATCGTTTCGCTAAAGCAACAATTATGATATTTTGCATACTACATCCTAATGGTGTGTTATCGTTTGCCCAGGTATATATTTCGTTTGCCCAGGCACAGAAATGGAAATGCAAGCAGAAGCGTTTATTCTTAGATGGCCCGGGAAGCGAATCCGCGCCTTTGTCCGGTTCTGCTAATCGTTTCGCTAAAGCAACAATTATGATATTTTGCATACTACATCCCAATGGTGTGCTATCGTTTGCCCAGGATGAATTTTCGTTTGCACAGGCACAGAAATGGGTTTACAAGCAGAAGCGTTTATTTTTTAGATGGCCCTGGAAGCGAATCCGTGCCTTTGTCCGGTTCTGCTAAGCGTTTCGCTAAAGCAACAATTATGATTTTTTGCATACTACAGCCTAGTGGTGTGTTATTGTTTGCCCAGGATTAATTTTCGTTTGCCCAGGCACAGAAATTGAATTAAAGGCACATGCGTCTATTTAACGGGGCCTCAGTCTTACGCTTTTGTTTATATAATCGGTCTGGCTACCACTTACACTGAAGGAACAATTATATTATTCAATATACATTTTCTTAATAGTAAATTTTCGTTACCCAGTGAAAATTTTCGTTTGCTCAGGCCCAAAAATGGAATTAAAGGCAGAAGCGTTTTTTTAAGGGGGCTCCGTATTACGCTTTTGTTCATATAATCGGTCTGGGTACCACTTACGCTGAAGTAACAGTAACAGCAATTATAATATTTAGTATACTATTTCTTAATAGTATATTTTCGTTTGCCCAGTGTCAATTTTTGTGTGCCCAGGCACAGAAATAGAATTAAAGGCAGGAGCGTGTATTTAACGGTGCTTTGGCTGATGCCTTCGCTTATATGATCGGTCTGTCTAACACTTATGCTAAAGCAAGAATTATAATATTCAACACACTTTTTCTTTATAGTTAGTTTCATTTACCCAGTACTTATTTTCGTTTACCCAGGTACGGAAATGGAATTACAGGCAGAAGCGTATATTCTTACGGGAATCCGGCAGCCGCTTACACTCATTTGATTGGTCTGGCTAACACTTACTCTGAAGTAACAATTATAATATTCAGCATACTATTTCTTAATAGTGTGTATTTGTATGCCCAGATATAATTTTTGTTTGCTCAGGCACAGAAATGGAGTTACAGCAGAAGCGTGTATTTTTACGGAGATCCGGCTGGTGCTTTTGCTTTAATGCTATCACTTACGCTTCTTGCTATCACTTACGCTGAGGGAATAGTGATAATATTTAGCATACTATTATTTAATAGTTTGTTTTTGTTTGCCCAGATATAATTTTGGTTTGCCAAGCACAGAAATGGAATTACAGGCTGAAGCGTTCATTCTTGCATTGTCGGAATGTAATATTAATTTTATATACTGAACGACACTGTGCAAAATTAAAAGAAAAAAATTACAATTTTATAAAACTCTGCTCCTGAGTTATGAGGTACAGATTGTTACGACTGTTTTAGTATATTATGATTATGTCGTTTCATTTTGCTCGGTATGAATGATACACAATAAGGAAACGTGAAAAAATGTTGGTGTTGTATGACAAGTTTAGTATTAAAAATGTTAATATGATTGCAAAAAGAACTGATCTTTTATATTATTAAATATATTCTGAAATTATTGATTACGACATTTCCCTAAAGTGTGGGAATATAAAAGTAATGCATGTTAGTATTCCACGATTTGACCAAGTTATGAAATTTCTCAACATTTTTTGTCCACTACTGATGTACCCTGTGTAACGAAATGAATGTGGTGTATGTGGAGTATGATAACTGGAAGTTATTATACTTCAACGATAAAAATCCAAGTAAAATTAAATTAGGAAACACCTGAAACGTTCAAAGAAAAACTTTATATAATTTTTTCCTTCTCTTGAAAAATATTTTTAGACGCTATCATAATAAGGCTACTACTAGGGTATTCAATTCAGTTTCGTGCATTTGACCACAACATTTTAGACACGCAGGTTCTTAAAGATAACTTATTTACATATGTACAAAATTTGTCTAAAAATTAGAGTGTGTCGGAACTCATTTTTCCTCATCCTCAGGCAATTTATAACAAACAAAACATCACAAAGAAAGAAAGAAAGAAAGTAATATACATAGTGCGTAATGCGTAACCCGGAGACACCGTTAAATATACGCTTCTGCCTTTAATTCCATTTCTCGGTCTGTGAAAAACGAAGATTGTCACTGAGCTAACGAAAATATACTATTAAGAAATAGTATACTGAATATTATAATTGTTCCTTCTGCGTACGTGGTAGCCAGGCCGATTATATAAACAAAAATGTTAGCCGGAGATCCCGTTAAATAAACGCTTCCGCCTTTAATTCCATTTCTGTGCCTGGGCAAACGAAAATTGTCTGTGGGCAAACGCAAATACTCTAAGAGGAAATTGTAACCTGGGCAAACGATTTACTAAAATATTTAAAATACCTGAATTTTTTTGGTCAACTTGGATTTGCCACGAAAACTTTTTTGCGTGTAAGTTTTTTGTGTGGGAAGGCAAACGAAAATTTTTGGTGGGCAAACTTGGGCAAACAATGGGCAAACGATATACCAAGTTTGGTCGAAATCCCAGATTTTTTCCGGTCAGCGTGAACTTGGCCCGAAAATTTGTTTTGCGTGTAACTTTTTTCTGGGGGTGGGCATACGAAAACTATTGGTGGGCAAATCTGGGCAAACGATGGGCAAACGATATACCAAGTTTGGTTGAAATCCCAGATTTTTTTCAGCCAGCGTGTAGTTGGCCCGAAAATTTGTTTTGTGTGTAACTCTTTTTGTGGGGGTGGGCAAACTAAATTGTTTGGTGGGCAAACCTGGGCAAACGATGGGCAAACGATGGGCAAACGATGGGCAAACAATATACCAAGTTTGGTTTAAATCGCAGATTTTTTCCGGCCAACTTCACGGAGGTGACCCGAAGGGATGGCAAGAGAATGCGGGAGTAAATAGCAATTGTACTGTATCCAATGTTAGGAGTTGTATTCGGATATAAATAATTACGAGGGAGAATCATTTTATCAATGCAATGTAGCACATATTTTTAATTACTTATTAAGTTCAATTAGGCTATGAATCCAGTATTCAATCAGTACAGAAAGGGAGCTCCCATAAGGTATAGAAGGAATCTAAGTAAAGAAATAATGTATAATATAGCATTCTTGAGAATAATCAATTATTGATACCGATGTTTATGGTATTGCAAACGTCAATTATTACTCAATAACTCATTTCCTTTTTTTAAAATTTTGTTAATAAGTGTTAATGTTTCATAATGTGTGTTTTCCGTGTTTGTGCAATCCCATGAGCACATTCACGAAAATACCCGTCCCCCCTTTTAATCTGATTTGTGTTGTAGTGAACCAAAATCCGGTACATTACAATATACATTCAATCGAATTACAAATATTTTGAAACTTAGTTATTATTTATTGAGAGACGACTTAGTACCATACGAGTACCGAGTCCGCGCCCCCGCCAGGCCTGGGATACAACGGCCCTCCGATGGGAAGACATCGTGTGTGTGTGTGTGTGTGTGTGTGTGTGTGTGTGTGTGTGTGTGTGTGTGTGTGTGCGGGGAAAAACTTGAACTATAACTGTGACTCTCAAGAGTCAGTGCAAGTTCAACTGGCAAACTATAAAAATTGCAGTGTTAGTATGTAAGTTTAGATTGTAAGTGTAAATATTGTAAATAAGCAGAGTCTACTGTAAGTTTAGTTTGCGCTCAATTCGAACATGCCTTAACAAAGTATCTGAGTCGGTGACGGGCTGTATACTTCTATATTAGACAAGAGAAAATTGTATCAGGAATATTGTAATAGGAAGCCGAAACATTGAAAAATGTGAAAAAATGCCCTTTGGATGACCAAAGAAGGGAAGAGAATCAGGCATAACCGAAAAGCTAGTTCAGACTAAAGAAATTAGAAAACTAACTAGTGCTAGAAAGGCACTTTCGGACAGACAGACGGACGGTCGGACAGACGGACGGACAGACGGATGGACAGACGGACAGACGGACGTTTTGTCAATTGATTATTCGATACCAAGAACCAACAAAATATGGATTATGGCTACACCACATATTAGAAGATTTAAAAAAAATAGCAACAGGATTTATCCACATTTTCGTTACTATGGCCCGGCAATAAGAGTTTTTTTTGGCGAAAATTCGCCGTTTTCCGGTGCACGGTTACATAACTTTTTTCTCTTCTTACGAAGAACTTCCTAAGGCGAAGAAGTAAAAATTTAAGATAGAGATTTAAGATTTTGGCCTTAAACAAAATCTATTCTAAAATATCAACTCTTTAGAAATGTTATGTACCTTTTTTGTAAAAGAAATAGAGTAGTTTTCGCGTAATGTTTGTTTGAAATTAATACAATTTATTAAAAGGACATTTTCTTCAATACCGCTCCCAACAGGGTAGCGGAATAAGGTAAAACTGCCCACAGGTATAAAAAATTGTATGTTGAAAATCATAATTGAAGTTTTAAAAAGCAAGTTTTTTGGCGGATTTATATTAACTCAACCGGAGTACTTCGTATAAACGAAACTAGTGGTGCTACAGAATGGCACATACTTCCTCGTAGCAAGTTTTCTAATTTCCTTTGTGTAATTTTTGAAAAAACAAAAGGATGCAGCATAATGAATATTATGTCATTTTAACCGTGCAATTAGCACTACCCTTTGGAAAAAACTGAAGAAAAATTGGGAGTCATTTTTGAGAAAATGGCGTTTTAGTGTTTGTGAAAATACGGAATTTTGAGCTCATTTTAACAGAAAACTGGAGAGTTTTTGGGAAACTTTATACGATAACATTTAAAGCACATATACTTATAAATACAATAATGTGGACAAATTGCCGCTAATGCAAATATTAACGACGGGAAAAACAAGTAAAGAAAACGACATTTGTGAAATTTTTGAAAAAAAAAAAAAAAGAATAGAGCAATAGGCGTTTATGTCATCTTGTAGAGTGCATTTAGCACTATCTCTCTCAAAAGTTTAACGAAAAAATTTGGAGCCGTTTCTGAAAAAAAATTGTTTTTGTAATTTTTTAAAATTGCAAATATTGCACGCAATATTGCGCTAAAACTACTAAAATTTTTAAAAAAATGTTCTGGCCTTAAAGAAAGAACTAATTATGGACAACATTTTTTTGAAGGACAAATCGCTATCTTCAATTTTATAGTTGTAGGAAAAAGCCAAAAAATGCAAAATTTTGCAATTTTCGAAAATTTAAAGTTAACCGTGAAATCGAGACCTATGTCACCTTTCCAAAATTATTTTACTCTATTTTGACAAGAAATTTAAAGAAAAAAATTGGAGACGTTTTTGAGAAAGTTTTGAAAATGTCTGGGGGCATCATGTAAAGTATCCCAAAATTTTGAAGAAAGATTTTCAAAATCGCTGCGCCTCAAGTCGAGCCAGATCTATCGGGGAATAACCATTTTGGAAAAAATCCTACGTATGGTTTAGGCGCCAGTGGTGTTCACAGACTGACAGTCAGTCTATAAAAGGTGTGGTAAGGTGTGTGTGTACTCACACGGACGGACAGTTTAAAGAAAGAAAAAAGCACCTTTTTGGTATCAGGAGCCCCAAAACGTGTATTTCCGTTTAATATCGAAATCAATTTTGCGCAGCATTACATAACTTTCTCTATAGAAAGTAAAATGCGCTAAATACAAATTGTAGCCCTGCAAATTCTCTAGTTTCCCAAATTTCAACCTTTCATCTTGTAATTAATTCGAAAACTGTTTATTGAACATTTGTATAATTTCAGACCATTTTCATACACGTGTCAAGTAGAGAAACAATAGTTTTATTATTAAGTAATCAAAGCAACGACAGTATTCTGTTAAGGCTGATCAAGTATAAAAACTCATTATATTTAGTTAAACTCCTTATCGGTCACATGCTTCTTTAACCCCTGTTAACATGCAACCCTGCATGTTTGTTAAGTGCACTTGTACCTACCGGTATGTTAAGAAATTTAACATCCTTAGCAACGTAAACAACCATCGATTCATCGCAAGTCAAATATTTAAGGAAAAAGCATGGCGATGTACAAAACAAATCAGATTCAGACAATTCAGAAGTAATTCACATTGGTTTGGTGAATAATTATTCTTAATTGTAATATTATTAATAGTACAATTAGAAAAATGTATATTAGGTAAATTAACCTCATTTTCCTCACTCCATCAAATGAAACTACTCCGGTAATCGTATACGATTTTTTTACGTATACGATATATTTACTGACGATGTGAAGATGTCGCCACTGGAAGTCAACTCGCCAATTTCCTAACCGAACGTCGTTTCTCTAGGCATCTTTAGGTTCAGGAGAATTATCTGCATCCACCTTTCTCGAACCACGGAATAGGAATATTGTTTATATAGATATATCGCAAGCGCCACCCCACAATATCGAACTAACGTGCCGCAGTAACAGAATTCATGTGTTTACTATCGCAGTAATGTCAATTTTTGTATAATTCGTGAGATTTTGTGGTGATCGATAAAATGCTATTATTCATACTACGAAATATTCAAAATTAAAAATCCAAATCGTCAAAACTCGTCCAAATTAAAAACCTCGGCTCCGCTACGCTCCGCCTCGATTTTTAACTATTGACCTCGGCAGTAATAACACTCATAACATTTCTAGGTATCTTAATAACTATAAGTCGTTCAGTATGTTATAATCTTGTTCTTACAATTTCATTTTGTTATTATTTATCTTTTCTAATGAACATAAAACAAAAACTACGAAAATTAATAAAATAAAACTTAATTTTAAGAAAATAAATATGAAACTAATTACTGTTTTGTTTATATTGAGCTGTCGGGTGCTAATTACAAGATAAAAGTTTGAAATTTTGGGAAACTATAAAGAAATTACAAGGTTACAATTACATTTAGCCCTTTTTAGGCCCTTTTTACGTTTAGCCGATCTGCGTCAGAACACGAGTTATTCTTAAAAAGGGAAAGAAAAGTCTTTTTTCTATTTTACCTTTTTTTATTGATTGTAAAAATCGGATATAAGCGCCTAAAAAATTCTCGAAACATCTTTTCCATCTAAAGTAAATCGCTAGGGTAATTAAAATCAATATTCGTAGGCGTAATGTGATTTAAAAAATTAAATTTATATAAGAAGCTAAAAAACAGTTTTTTTTATTTGTACGAAGTACTGGGAGTAAATTGATTTAAATCCACCGATCTTAATCCGCCACCTCCTTTTTTAAAAAAAAATTCCACCTATAAAACAAGGAGCATTTAAAAGAATCTCTTTGTAAGAAAACTTTTAGCTGGTTGAAAACACTTTTGCAGGGTCGTGTAGAATTTTATATTTGTAAGCTCAGTGCATTAATATTGCGGAACAGTTACAAATAATGCGAGAAATTATGTGCTGTTGTATCATCACTAGTTCCTTCTAAATATTCAAATAATATATAATTCTATTTACGGTAAGTTCTATATAATTTCCTTTAATAAGAGATTAATCCATTTCATTGTGACCGCGAAATGGAAGATTTCTTTTTAAGGTCGCATCAACACTTAGGTCATTACCGACCGCTATTGGAGTTATCGTTATGGTAAATATGAAGATGAAACGATATGATGATGATAAGGGGTGAAAGGACGGAAACAAATACAACTCTGTCCGAGGCGTAACTCTAACCCGCGACTCTTTGATTCGAGATCACTACGACACTACTGCCTTAGAGATCTCGGCCAACGGATCGGTTACTGGAAGATCTTGTTTTGCTAGAATATTCGTTACATCAACTGAATGATTCAAGACTTCTCTGTTCTTTTTTACTTTCTGTTTATGGTAGGTATATTAACTTTTAATGTGTTGTTTATGCTCTCATCTATCCTGCCTTTCCCGAAACTGTAAAGTCCATTACGCATTGAAGTTGGCTTTCTGATTTTTCACGGATATAAGCGATTTTGTAAGGCTACTTAAGTAGGGGGGATATGCGGGTACTGGATCAGGAAATGACGTCATCGCCTTATCTTATCTTATCAGCGGATGACGTAACATCCTGATCCCGTACACGCATATGTTTTAAATGACGTCAGAGGGACTTGCGTCATCGCGACATCATGAGTTTATCTTATCAGCAGATAAGTGACGTCACTTCCTGGGGCCGCCCCCGCACATGGGATGAGGTCATGGTGTGTGTGCGCGCGCGCCCTGGCGGCGAAATGCGGCGGTGAAGGTGGTGGTGTCACGCTGTGTGAGCGTCGTGTGCAAGTCGGGTTCCGGGGTGGTGTCTTTCAAAAACGGGGAGTCTGCGCGAGGTGGATTCGAACCGCCTGGAGTAGCATTTCCTGTGAGGGGGCGCGCACGCTAGCTCTGAGCTACCGCGACACGGCCGAGAAGAGCGTCTCTTGAGTGGGTTTTACGATACTCTCTCTCGCGCGCGCGTGCATCGCGCATGCATGCGTGCGTGCGCTCATGAACACACACACACATATAAATATAATTACCATGAAGCAATGCTGCTGCTGCTGCTGCGATGTTGACACCTCTGTCGCCCACGAGTGAATGAGACGCGCGTGCGCCTCCACCCCCCTTTAATTATTTTTTTGTCCACTTTCGTGAAAATCCCCCCCCCCGCGGTGACGTCACATCCTGCAGCGCTCTCTCTCTATGGATTGACTATGGAAAAAAAGGAAATCCCTGCCTGGAGGTGACGGGATGATAAATAACAAGAAAAATGTGTATATATTTAAAGAATATATATATATATATATATTTTGAAAAAATATTTGAAAAATACATGATACAAAACATTTTTTTTTGCTCGTGACCAAAGTCTTGTATATGCTGTGCTGTGTAAATCTGAAAAACAGATAGGGGAAAAAATTAGTACATATTCATTTCAATAACATTAAAAATAAAAAAAATGTATTTGCCTCGCTTTTAAAAAAAGACCCCGTACCTCACAGAGAGGGACACTGACGGCATTGGATGCCCATTGGGCTCGTAGGCGGGAAGATCGTTTTCACAGGGTGAAGAAGGTAGTGTCTGAATGGATTGCCGTATGCACTGAACTCGTTGCCACAGTCGCTCACCTTCGGAATGTGGGAGAAGACGACTGATCATCTCCATGGTGGCTAAGATACCCAGGTGCATATTGACGATGGCGCTGAAGAAGTCGTTCTCTGGCGAGTCGTTCCGGGCGTGGGCTATTAATGCAGCGCCCACGGCGGCGTCGACCGCCGATACGGCAATCTCCTTCCATATCTTCACTATTTCCTCACCCTCTTGAACCTTTTTTTCCATTTCATGGGAAACCGCGATGGCGAAGTCACCTGCGGCCTCGGTCAAATGCAGACAGATCTTCTTTCTCCTGTTCCATCTCTCTCTCTCTACAGCTCTGTTCCAGGATGTTGACACCTCTCCCGTCCACGACTCAATGAAAGAGAGTGATGTGCGAGCCTCTACTCCCCTCCCCTCCCCCCTCTATATTGCAAAGGCTCATCCCCTCCACTACACTCATTGCCCCTACCAATGAAGTATCGAATCTAATCTAACTCACCCCGCCTGCAGGGTTAAGCGTGCACGCTGATGTAGAAAAAGGAAAGGACGGACGCGTACACATGATGCGGAAATGACCCCATGGTAGACTCGTAAATTTATTGACCCAATAGCGTTTGTCGTCGGAAACGGACAACGAACGCTTGTTTTGAACAAAGGAATAATTGACGTGGGATTTGGACCGAATGACGCATTGCTTGTCGATTCTAGTGTCGTCTCGAAATAAACAGTCCAAATAATTTTGAAATTTATAACGTTTTACGAGAGAACGTTGTACCCCCTTCGCCCGAGAAGAACACGCCCGAGATCGGGTTTCGATGGAGTACATTTTTGGACGTAAAGCTACGTAGCCGAGCAGCGGATCGCTTCCGCATTCGTCCTTAAACTGTCCTAATACTTTCTTATTGCGCGGTGTCACGCCAAATTCATTATCGGGACCGAAACAGGAAATATCGAACCAGGATGGATGCCGATTCATGTCAGCGTACACGCTCGTGGAAGTAGAAAGAATGAATGAATCGGTATCCATGTAAAGAAGATGAAGGTAGCGAAGATTTTTGTGACAATAACTGTAAAAAAATCATACATTCTATGTTTTGAAATTTCCAAAATACAAAACCCCAAATAAATGGGCTTCGCGAGCTTCACCTTGGTTTTACGCAACTCGATCGTCATGAGATCGCCGTTCACGTGATGACTACGCACGAAGGCCGGATCGGCGATGAGGCGTCTCGCCCCGCACCTCCCCTCCCACCGATTCACGAGATAAATGCGTTGGTGGTTGCGCACGTTCTCCATCGACTTCCCGTAAATAGAATTATTCATTAATTTATAAAATTTGTCTTCGAAATCGGAGGACGCGCGCTGTCGACGCGCGTTGTTCAGGTCCATGTACGCGGCAAGCCAAGGTCGTTGCGAAAAAGAGAGAACGCGATAAATTTTCGTGAGTCGTACTCCAAACTCGAGGGTCTGAAGTAAATTTCGAACGTTCACGACGTAACGACGCTTCGGTAGAAGCGTCGCCAGCAACTTGACTTGCCGGCTGCTCTTCGAGTCGGGGAGCACGCGTGTTTCCGGACAGGGCGGCAAATCGCTCAAGCGATCGTGGATCTCGTCCGGGTAGTCGAGATCGACCTCCAAAACGTATCCCCGATCGGCTTCACCGGCCGCCTCTGCGATGTTCAAGCGCTCGATGTCGCTTTCCGACATCCACCGGAAGTCGCCCACCGGAAGCGGATGTGACATCGAAAAACCGTACAAGTTATTCGCGTCGACGTAGGCGAGATAAGATTCCTTATCGCTTGGCCGGAAGCGTTCACCCGCAAAGGGGTGATTGGCCTCGGCGTGCCAACCGATCACTTGCACGAGTCCCCCTCGGATGCCCCGCTCGAAAAAGAGAACCATATCGATGTCCGTAAGTAGCTCCAGTCGAACGCCGGTGGTCTTCAACATGGCGTCCCACGAAAGCCCGGGAGCGGTGTAGTAAAACAGGATCGAGCCCGTACACCTTCAAACACAAATTTCGAAATTTTTCCAAAATGTCTGTTTCTAGCAGGACGTCGATTTTCAAATACAAAACGGCGTACTCCCCCAAATTTTGAACGGAGAACGCGTTCCACACGGCCTGCGCGTGCGCGTACTCCGAGTCCGAAACGGGTGTGTCTGTGAGGCGGCTGAAAAAGGCCTCGGGCGGCGGTAACCTCGTTTCGCCCAATTTGGACACGTCGTTGACATAGGGGGAACACGCCCTTCCTTCTGACCAAAGCGAAAAGACGATCGTCGGGGAAAGCCGCACGGGTGAATTTCAAATCGGCCGAATCGAGCGATCGACTTAAAGAGTCGAGTGATGCACCTAAAAATTTCAAAGAGTCCAAAAATCGTAGTTCCACTTTCCCGATTTTCTGGGAAATCGCCACGAATCTCTCGTGATTGTGCGGAACCACGCGCAACCCGTCGTTGTTCGAACAGTTCTTTTCGCCCCAGGCCTGAAGGAGAAAATGCCAATCGTAACCGCTCCCGTTGTTCATGACGACGGGGATGTGCTTCGGCGCGGGAAAGTTGTCGTTACACGATTGATGAGCCCCGCCGCGAAAGACACCCGAAAAATGATCTTGGTCCCTGCCGCGGACGGAATTTGGAAGAAAAGGTCCTTTACAAATGTGACAAAACTCGGAATTTTGAAAACGGAGCTCGTCTGCTTCCTCCATCACGAGAGGAGTCGCATGCTCTAAAAGTTGTTCAACATCTTTCGCGAGACCTTCTAAGAAAGTTAATAATTGTATCGCGACGTCGGGACCGTGAAAGGTGACCAGCCGATTCCGCGACTCATCAAACGAGCACACCATTTGAAGCGCCGCCGAAAGGGCTCGTGCATTTGGTAGGGCTGAAGGAAGGATCCGCACGACGACGGCTCACACGAAGACACAGGGAGCGTGAGCGCTTCGAAATCCACGTAAACCGCAATCGGGCATCGTTTCTGTCTTTCGACATGTCGAAATTGCATGAAGCGCTCCTCCTCTTCGTTCGACCGAAGGATCAAACGTGCGGGGGACCCCACGGATCGGCAGTCGATGTCGTGAGCCTCGAGTTTCGTTTGTGAGTGAAACACGTTTAAACATCTGTCGCAAACGAAAATCCTACCCTTGTGCCCGGAATGTTGAGACTGGACCAGTCGACTTAAGTTTTTGATCCAAACGTAATGGAACCGTCCGCCATCCCCGTCTATCAGCAAGAAATTGAAATGGTTCTCTTTCTTCGTACCGGAAAAGTGTACAGGACCTACGATTTTCCAAGATTTGTCAACCAAATCAAACTCTAGCGTGAAAACGTTAAACGAAAAAGTGGAATTTTGTCGTTCGAATCGTTTTATCTCGTGAACGGGCAGGGGCCAGGAGATGCCGCGCAAATCGAGACTGTTTTCTAAGTCATCGAAAAGTGTTTGTTAGGTAAGCGTCCGGTCCGAATTTAAAATTTTGGTGTGTGGCGGCTGTCGTTTGTGAAAGAGAGCCGAGGACAGCGCCCACAGAAAACATTTTTCGTCTCGATTTCGCACGTTGATCACTGCGTGACGTCTCGCGATGGATGCCGGAAGAGAAAGAAACGAAGAGGCAGAATGAGCGATAGGTTCGAAAAAGTGAGCCGAAACATGAAGGGCGACGATAGAGGCCAACGATTTTCCGGAGTCTCTCTCGGAAAACTCGTCAAATTTGGAATTGATAGGATTCGCGATGTGAGAAAGGAAAAATTGCGAAATATCATCACCTCGTGTTAAAACCGCAGCCCGTGTCGAAAGGAAAATGGGCTGCAACTCTCCCACGATTTCATGCGTCTCGACGTTCTCGTGTTCGATTAAAAACTGACATTCGAGTTGCGCAAAAATTTTGAAACAAGAACGACGCGCAGGACCGTTGACGATAAGTTCAAACATTTTCAAATGGAACGGCACACGACACCGGTTTAGAAACGTGACCGGATCCACGATGTTGCGTGGAGGAGGGGGATTTACAATTAAACCGCGCTGTACCCTACCGTCTAAAGACTGTACGACGTCCGTCCATTGAAGAGCGTTTGCAATAACAGAATTCTCCATTCTTTCTGTCACGTCCTAAAACAAAACAAAAAACCCACTGATCATTTACGAACAAACATAAAATATAAAAAAAAGAAAATAAATCATGTTTCCCTTCACCTTTTAACAACAGTCACAGCAACTCCACAAATAGTATATGAGCGTGAGTGATATCCCTATGTACATGCAGACTACAATAAGGAAAATTGGCACAATCCAGTCGGTCATGACGCAACAGCACCGAGAGGACGACTAACACGCTCGACGAGGTCGACCCGTGGTTATATATATCAACTTCCCCCCCAGCCATAGGCCCATACGCATTATCATATCAGCATTCACCCTCTCCTCCACGACCTCCGGGGAATTCCCCCTCCCCTCCGACGTTTGACAAAGTGGGCGTTCGCGTCTTATCACCGTGGCTCCATGCGCAGTGGCTCGACCTACTATCATATCAGTCCAATAGCAGACAATCTGAAAACGCGTCTGGCGCTCGACGATAGCGACGTGGTGTGACCTTCCCAGTAGGCGGCCGCGTCTTATCACCGTGGCCCCATGCCAAGTGGCTCGACCTACTATCATATCAGCCCGATAACAGGCAATCTAGAAACGCGTCTGGCGCTCGACGATAGCGAGGTGGCGTGACCTCATGCGCAGGCGCAGTGTGTCGACCTACTATCATATCAGTCCGATAGCAGGCAATCTAGAAACGCGTCCGGCGCATGAAGATAGCGACGTGGCGTGACCGTCCCCACTCCCATGCCTCTCCCCGGCAATACCCGCACGTATATAAAAGCGCTGTTATCAATATGAAAAATGTCATTTTTGGTCATACTGCTCCTGCTGCTGGTGAAAAACGATGGCAACCATTCGAGAAATCAACACGGAAGAATCTGTCGCTGTGGTAATGTCAACATCACGAACGAAAAAGCGGAAGACATCGTAAGTATTTAATTTTTTAATTTTTAAAATTTTTTTGTTTTATTTGCATGTTCTACGGTTGTTTTTTGTTTTTAATAGTGTGGACGAGCATACGAAACTAGAACTGTTGGAGAGGAGAATGATGGGTGGCGATGTGTCAACAATGGACTTAACGGGAATATTTGACGATGATGAGGATGCTGCTTTATTAGACTCGTATAAATTAGCGTTGTCTACCACCCAATTCAACACTGGCGAACAAGCATCATCCTCATTATCATCATCTACCATACGTGTTAATGAAGCCACAGCGCCGCGTCTGGTTGACGATCCAAATCGTCCCATTTTCATTTATTCTCCTCCCAAAGAGACGTAAGTAGAGTGAATTACTTATTTTTTATAAAGTTTAAATACGTTATTTTTAAAAAAAGATATGTTTTAGTGACATCTGGGCTGCTATTGCTTCACGAGCAGAAGGCAATAAAATAGCCAAGAGATGGGAGGATTTCCCTAAGGGAATAGCATACGAAATAACTAATGCAAAACGATATAAATCTGAAAGATTTAATAATGAAAATTATGCAGTTATAATAAACGAAAAATATAGTACTTTTCTACCAACAAGGTATATTTACTAATTTTTTTCTTATTTGGAAACCGTTTTATATTTGTAATTTTTAGTAATAATTTTCTTTTGTTTTATAGATTTACGTCGTTTATTGACGAGATGGGTGTTGCACGTCGTGTTAACGTCGAGACCTCACGTCATTTATTTCGAAGTTAATCCAGCAAATAATGCATGTTATTTTATTGTATCCATTTGATTATTTAAAAAAATATTTGGAATACCGTAATGCTGTATGGAAAGAAATATTTAAAGTTTTAAATTATATAAGCATTTTAATAGTGAAATGAATATCTTTTTTTCATCATCTTCAGGTGGACGTGTGTATACGAGAAAGTTGTTCGAAAAGAAAACTATTGGCATTTTTGAAAACTGGACATTCGTTTATTTATCTTCATTGGTCGAATGCAATAAAAAACTCTGACAAAGACCATGAACCAGTTTCCGGATCAGCTCCATTTTCCAATAGTTTTCATTTCTAGCAACTTTCTCATACAGTTTTTAATCGCACACGATGGCTCTCAAAGGGCACCTTGCCATCGGGCATCAGCACTATTTGCGCTGCTGTCACTGTTGCCACCAACTACGTCGGCGGCATCGGTGACAGCGGTGCAAATAATGATGATCCCCAACGGCAAGGTCTCTTGAGAGCCATCGTGTTCGATTAAAAACTGTTTGAGAGGGTTGCTGGAAAAAAACCCGGAAACTGGTTCATGGTCTTTGTCGGAGTTTTTTACTGCATCCTACCAATGAGATAATTAAGCGAATGTCCAGTTGTCAAATCTGTCAATAGTTTTCTTTTCGAACAATTTTCTAACATACACACGTCTACCTGAAGATGAAGAAAAAAATTCATTTCAAACTATTTTTCGTTTCACTGTATATTGTTAAATGAACTTGAAAAATTGAAACTATTTTTCGTTGCATTGTAAATGAAATAAAAAATGAAAAACTTGAACTGTATATTTTTAAATGAAATAAAAATATCAACTGTATATTTTTTAAAAACTATTTCACTGTAAATGAAAAACTTAAACTGTATATTTTTAAATGAAGTAAAAATATCAAATTGAAAAATACTTAAAATTTAATCCACACATCATAATTTAATCCACACATCATTTTTTTAAAGAAATAAAAATTAAAAACTTAAAACAACTTGAATGATTTAATGAATAAATTCCATTGTATATTTTTAAATGAAATTAAAAATATCAAATGAAAACTATTTTTCGTACTATACAAAAAAGGAAACCAGACAAGGTTAAAATAGGAAAAAACAAATAAAAAAACAATGCATTAAAAAAGTTTTGTGATTTATTTTTGAATATACATTGCTCTGAGCAACGCGCGCTTCCTGCCCGTCGACCCGTACGACGTGCAGGGACTGATTTTCTGTCTTAATCGCGGCGACCATGTCAATCGTACACCCTTACATTATGCGTATATATCAAGAGCAGCAACCGCCTACAATAATTTTCTCTCCTCTACGTCGGCGCAAATCAGAATGTGATGGGGCAACAGACTGCAAGACCTTGAACACATATGCATACGCAGTTTAGAATAAGAATACGCAGATTAGTATTAGAAGAAAAAAACACTACTTACCTTTCAATTGTCCTCTTCGTCTAGCCGGCGAAGTACAATTGTCGGTTCCCGCAACCGTATAAGACGTGCTGCCGCCGGCGGTGGTGGTGGTGGTTGTGGTGATGCCACCGTCGTAGTAGCAGTGCTACTACACGGCGGCGGCATCACCGGTTCTTCTTCTGCTACCGTGGGCGGCGGCAGCGGCGCGAGGCCTGGCAGGAGCAGCCGCGGCTGCGGCTGCGGCTGTGGCGGCGGCGTCGGCGGCGGCGTCGGCGTCCGTGCATGTTCACCTCGGTTATTCTCGCTACTTTTTGCGAGTACTCCATGAGGGGCACCTCCACCGCACAGTGCCTCGGCACACGCACACATACTTCACAATTGGCTTGGCAATTACACCAGATATTTTTCTGGAATAACAGGTCCTGCGGCCTGTTGCCCATCATGTCCAGCACATTCGGATTTGCGCCGACGTACAACAGAAAATTGTATGCGGTTGCTGCTCGTGATCTATATGCATAATGCAGCGGTGTACGATCGTAAAGTTCTAGGCGATCGACGTGGTCGCCGCGATTAAGGCAGAAAATCAGTCCCTGCACGTCGTCGAACGCCGCAGCGTAATGAATCACGCTGCGGCCGTACGGGTCCACGGGTAAGAAGCGCGCGTTGTTATACTGAGCGTATTTTTGAAAATAAAATAAGTTTACTTCCGCCATTATTTTTTAAACACGTCTGTCTTTAAACTGAATTCGAACACGACTGGCTTTTAGTGGTGTAAAAAAAAATAGACTGCGAAGCGCTCGCGTGTTATCAACCCTAACACCCATCCGGGCGCAGGCCTTGGGCGCGAGCGCTTGTCTGGTGGGTGGGTGGGCGGTCGCGTCTTAACACCGTGGCCCCATGCGCAGGCGTAGTGGGCGGGGTGGGTCGACCTACTATCATATCAGTCCGATAGAAGGCAATCTCCTTGGTGACTTCGCCTCGAAATGCGCACAATTCCAGCACTCTATAATTTTAACGTGCGCTTCGAGTAAAAACACGTTGCGCAAACTCACACGTTCGCTAAGAGAGGGCGCGCGAGTGCACTTCACCGCGAGTATTTTTTTTGTTTCAGTCTTGCGGGTTGGTGCAAGAGGGCGCGCGCGCGGCGCGGACTCATCACAGTAGACCGAAACTCGATCGACTTTTTTCCTTCTTCGCTTCGGAACGAGATGGCGCGAGGGTGCGCAGTGGGTCGAAACGCCGCTTTGGCGATCGAAATTTTTTTAACCGATCGCGTCGCAACGCGAGGACGCGACTCTCTTTCCGCTTTGCGAAACAGTACACAGTGGGTCGAAACGCCGCTTTGGCGGTCAAATTTTTAAAAAAATATATATAAATATCCGGATTTATAAAACAAAGCTCTCAGTCGCGTCAATGCGATGGATGTCTTCGGACACGCGGTTCGGACGCGTCACGCCGTCACGAAGCGTTACGTTGATGAACAAATCGATAGTGTTGCGCAAAAGCGCATAAGGAGGAGAGATGATGATGATGAGTCTGCGAAAACTGGGGTAAAAAGAAAAAGTGATACTCTCGATGATCTCGAGGAGAAGTTTGCGGAAACCTTGAAAAAAAAACAACAAAAAGCGAACTCGATGCTCTCGAGAAGAAGCTCTCCGCGCGTGTCGAGCAACAGGGAAAAGACCTAAAGGCGTTCGCGAAGAGCGAATGCATCGCGCTCGTGACCGCGCACGAAAACAAAATTCCTCCAAGGCTTTTGGACACGTTACCGCATGTCGGTTCGTCCGGTAATTACAATTTTCACGGCAAGCTTATTCGCAAAGTAGGCCCTGGCACCGCCGGCTCGGACGTGGTGATTAAGGATCAATTGGACGGCACGCTGGCGGCTGCGAAGAAACACTCGGAGAATATTTTTCGCGGGCAGAAAGAGCTTATCACAAACGAGATAGAAACAGCGATGGAAAAAAAATTGGACGACACGCTGACGAAGGCGAAAAAATACACGGAGACTCTTTTTCACGCGCAAAAAGAATTAACTAAACACGAGATAGAATTAAAGATAGAACAAAAATTGATATCGAAGGGGATATTGAAGGAAGAGGATATTTAAAAACAAGCTATATATATTTCGACACTTGCACTCGTGTATTAGTACTGTCATGGTTCGCACAGTGTGTAGAACGACAACGACGAGAGATTGTAGGAAGTGACCACTACCACCACAGAGGAGAGGAGGCGCACGAAGAGCAGGGGTGAGCGTTGACACGGACGATTATTCACCGGCGGGTTCTGTGATCACCCCGCGCCCGGCTCCCGCCGCGATGGGCCGCGGAATATCGCGAGGGAGGAGGAGGAGTAGTAGTAGGAAGAAAGCTGCGTGTTGAGGAAGGAAGAGTAGGAGAGGTGGGTTTCTGCCAGCCCACCTCCCTTTACTCCCCGCGATCCTAAGCGGCCTGGGCGCGGTCGATAGTGTCGAAGGGGGCGCTGCCGCTATCGCGAACGCTGTGAAAGACGCCAAAAGCAAAAACCAAGAATTAGCGGAAATGGTGCGTCATAACAAGGTCATGGAAGAGAGCAAAAAAGGATCGGGCGTGCTGCTAAGGGCCGCGAAAATGCTTCGAACGACCAAGAAGACGAAGGGGAGGAGTGGGACGAGGAGGAGGTTGAGGACGACGACGTCGTCTCGAAAAAACCAACGAGCGGAGTACTGCGTCGAGCGCTCACGCACGAGGAAATGACACGTTTTGCGAAGACGATTTTGAACATTCCTTATTTTCGTGGCGTGTTTACGCGTGATGCGTTGCCCAAAAGTACAAGGGCGGCGTCGGAGCGTGAGTGCGGCGTCGTCAACCTCGACGACGCCAGCGGCGACGGTACTCATTTCGTCGCGTACGCGAAACGTGGCCGAACGGTGCGTTATTTCGATTCCTTCGGACTTCCGCCCCCTCCCGAATTTCTTCGATACGCGCGCGGACACCACGTGACGTACAACACGCGTCGAGTGCAAAAATACAACACGAACAACTGTGGCAAGTTGTGTTTGCAATTTCTTTCACGAAATAGGGGAGGGGGAGAGGGAAAGAAAAAAAGGAAGACGCATCGGTAGGCGGGGTTCATTTCACGAGAGACGCTGACATCATGCACACCTACACGCTTATCGGACGAGGACCGGAGGTGACGGCCAAGTACGCGCCGGCCATCGACCTCTCCACCAACATTCACGAGATCGCGTTGGTGCATCTCAACACCGCGCACCACGTCCAAAACGTGAAAGAAGAAAACAAACGGTTTTACTACACGTTTCCAGGGGCAGAGACAACACATATGATAAGCGTGCCGCCGGGCACGTATACGTTAGAAGATATCAATCGACACATTTACGACGTCCTCAAAAAACAATTTCCCGAAGGGTTTGCGATGAAGACGCATTATTGCGACTTGAAAGTGGACCCGCACACGAACAAAGTCGCCGTTAGCACTTCTTTCAGACTCGCCTTCGAGGGTGATAATTCCATCGGTCAACTTTTAGGATTTAAAAAGAACGTTTCACCTACAGCTCGGGGAGAGTACGCGATGTCCGATCAAGCGCCGGCGATCGTGAAAGACTTTGAAGTGTTCGTGACGTGTAACGTGATCGAAAGCGGGTATATAAACGATCGGAAGGCCCACGTGCTTCACCAGTTTCACATCAACGACTTACCTGCCGCCATCCTCGAAGAAAGACCGACGGAAAAGATATTTCATCGCGTCACGCGCCATTGGATCGACGAGATTTCGATTCGTTTAGAGAACGCGGACGGTCAACTGATTCCGTTGCATCCGGAAACGCCGTTGACGTGCACTCTGCTCGTCCGACCTAGACTGCTGGATTGATTGAGAAGAAAAAAAAGAAGAAGAAATGAAACACTATAAATGGGAGGTCGTTCCTCGTCCGCGACACAGAGTGCTTTGTCCGCTCGCCACGTTAACACGGTCCAGCCGAGAAATCTTACGAGCTTTAGGTTATAGTCTTCTCACCAAAGGAAGAAGAACGAGAAGAAGAAGAAGATGACGACAAAGAGAATGAAAGTGAAACATTCAAATACGGAATTTATCGACGAACATGCCATAGACATTCTTCATAGAGAGTATCTGAAACATCACATCACCGGCATCGCTGTTCACGATCACTTACCCTATATCAGATCGTTTAATAATAACGATGAAATACGTATTACTATCGCGAATAAGGACGCCGTTCTTCTACCGTCCGCCAGTTCTCTCGTCCTCCGAGGTTCCGAAGACAAGGACGGCACCACGGATCGCCCCAACACCGAATTGGTGAACAACTGCTTCGCTTTTCTCTTTAGCGAAATTCGTTATGAAATCAACAACGTCATCGTCGATGTAGTGAAAAATCCCGGGATCACGACCAACTTGAAGTATCTTCCTTTGCTCTCTCCGGCGGAAAGAAGAGAATTGGGGTGTGCGGGATGGACCGAGGAGGGGAATTTGTACAACGGGGATGTTTGCAACAACAACGCCTTCTGCGAGCCGGACGGAAGGTTTTACGCGATCATACCTTTGAAATTGTGGATGGGTTTTTTCGAGGACCACAATCGCATCATGACCGGTGTTAAGCACGACCTCGTGCTGATTCGCGGTCGCAAAGATAAAAATTGTCTCTTTACAAAAGCAGAAATGGCAGATGCAGCGGTGTTTAATATCCTCGATATCGTTTGGAGAATGCCTCATCTCACGCTCAGCGACGCAACCTCCCTCGCCGTGACAAGGGTATTGGACAGCAGACGGCCCATTCCCATTCAATTCAGACGATGGGAACTTCAGGAATTGCCTTCGATCACGGCAGGGGGAAGGGACCTTTTCAGTGGTCGGTGAAAACCGTTCCGAAGGAAGATCATCCCCTGTACGTCATCTTTGCTATGCAAACGGACAGGGATGACGATTATAAAAAGAACGCGAGCGAGTTCGACGGTTGCGATATTGTAAGGGAAAAACTGTATCTCAACGATGAGTTTTAAATGCCCCGGTCGCCTCTTTGTAGTCTTCTCGTGAGTTTCGTTCCGGGTCCGCAGAACTGATAACCACCGGGAATGTGAAGTTCGAAGGGAAGCTTATAGATCGCCTGATTAAGGACCCTCATGCTCCCCTCCCTCCTCCGAGACTACAACAACACCAAACACAGGACGATCGGTATGAAACCGAAAGACGTCACAGACGACAAATTAATGATGACGGTGTACGCCAACGCGAAGACGCTCGACCCGCGTCTCCTCAAGTCGAATCGATTGCGAGTCGGAGACGTCGTTCGGGTGAGCACATACAAAAGCTCCCCCTTTCGGAAAGGCTGCGAGGCGCGATGGGGAACCGAACTATTCAAAATCGCGCGCGTCCATCTGTCCAATCCCGTGACGTATTCGCTCGATGACATGTGAGGTGAATCGATCGAGGGTCGATTTTACACCGAGGAATTGCAGCGTACACGCTATCCAGATCAATACCTTGTCGAGCGGATCGTACGCAAAAAGGGTCCGCTTCGTCTCGTGAAATGGCTCGGTTTCGGTTCTCGACACAATTCATGGGTACACGAAAGGGATATTGAAGTGTTTAAAAAAAGGAGCGTTATCAATGCATGTGAAAAGCCGTTTCCGGTATATAACAAATCTTTCGTCCTATGACGTCGTCAGTCAGTCAGAGGAGAGCGAAGCGTGTACTACTACTCCACATGCATGACTACAGAAGACATTATATTCTCAGTTCTATGTTTTCTTACGTGGATAGTTTGCGTGACCGGCTTTGTCATTCTAGCCTTATGACGACTTTATTTTTTGCGCCGGCTCACGATGAAACAAACGAAAAAGAGATCGCTTTAGAAGAAGTGGTATGCAAAAAAGAAGAAGCATCAATGACGACACCGTCGGCGCATGTTTCTTGGTGTGCGGAGGAGACGCCACCCAGTGAACAACAACAACAACCCCTTTCTTCTTCGACCGCCATTGCCGACCTTCAAGGTTACCACATGAAGGGATGATTCGTTATCAAATTGCCGACAGTTTTGAAAATTTCGAATTCGCGAGAAGAAGACAAAGAAAGGAACGTCAGACGTATGTTTTTCGAGCGCCTTGTCTGATCGATGAACTCGATTAAAAAGATAATCGCACGCGGCGATGGATTGAGCAACACCACCGCCCCAGTCCGTTATGGAATAGCGGTATGTACAACTACAATACACATAAGGACGTCGTTCAGCATGCCTTCGACGGCGTCACAAAAATATACGTGAAAGGGCGAGAAAAAGCGGAGTGGTTGCGGCAGTGCGTACACTGTCCTGTCGTGGACTTGTTTTCAGAAGCATGTCCACCTATAAAAGAGTGTGTGAATCGCACGATCTTCCGCTTCGTTCCGAATGGATCGGTGGCGGGAGAAGGATTGGGAATACAATACGTCCTCGCGCTCTACGAGTGGTTGACGTCAGAGCGACCGGAACTCTTATCGGGACTTCCTGTGAATCATCACGCGACGGCGGTCCGAACCGGAACTCTTATCGGACCGATAAGACTTCCTGTGAATCATCACCCGACGGTGGTCCGATAAGACTTGCAGCTCGGGGTGTGCGGTGTGTCAGTCGGTCGGCAACCAGCGAGAAGCGAACAGCAGCAGCAGCAGATGGTTGAAAGGGAGGAGCTGCGGTGGTCGAGTGAGATCGATCGCGCCATACAACGGTTCATCGACGGTGGTTTTTCTCTTCGAGGACTCGACGATCTATCGCTGCAATCGCTGCCCATTGACATTCTACTACATTGGGCACCGAAGGACGTTCCTGCCGTCTTCCACCGTCTGCCGGACGACGTACAGAGAGATTCGCGCATTCTGAAACTTCTCCCTTGCCACAAACATTATAACAAGGGGCGCACGTGTATAGACGTACCGCCGCCGCCGCAGTGGAAGTGCGGAGGGTGTCGACGAGAAGAAGCACTGCGTGTTGGTTTTTAAGTGTAAATGGATTGGATTGATTGATTGCAAATTCTTGTTATTATTGTAGACATCATAGCCATCACCGCTGTTCTCGTGTGCTTCGCTCTCGCGTGAAAAAAAAAGACTCTCATGGACGTGACGCCGGCGCCGCCGCCGCCGCCGCCGTGGCCGCCTCCTCCTCCTCCATACATCGTAGAGAGAAAGGAAGACGATGACATCGATGATATCTCGTGTAGCATCTGCCTCGAACAATTGCAGCCGCAACGGGCACGCACGGTAGATTGCAACCATTTGTTCGATGTAATATGTATCGATCGATGGTTGGAAAAGTATAATACGTGTCCGATGTGTCGACACGTCTTGTTACAAAAAAAGAAACGAAAGTAGAGGACGTGCGCCCGCCTTTAGCGGCGTTTGAACGTAATGTTGAGATAGAGATAAATATCCATCGAGTTGCGCGTGAAAATTTTAGAAATCGCCTGAATTGTTTGTTAAGAAGACGTAGCTATGCGCGCGATTTTGAACTATTTAGACTTCTGTGGAATTTGTATGTAAGGATACGGGGCGACGCCTTACACGCGGGTGTCAGTGTGGATGAATTTGACGACGACGAAGAGAACCTCCACTTCTTTCTCGGTTTTATTCGAGAGATGGAGGATCTCGGACATCTTGTATAAACAATTGCTGACGTCACCCAATAGTCGCATAAAACAAACGTGGTGGAACATCGTGGTCATCAGTGCATCATGAGCTGTCGGCAAAGCGAATGCTCCTACTACTACGACCTGGAGGAGGAGTACGATGTCAGCGATGAAGAAGAAGAGGAGGAGGAGGATGAAGAGAGGAAAAAAAACACCGCGTGAAATTTCCCACTCTCCGTCGCATGTGCAAAAAACATAGCGAGGACATGCCGATTCATCTCGAAAACAATGGCGGCAGTAGCAGCATGAGTTTGCAACACACTCAACCACATACAAAAAACAAATCGACCTCTCGAAGTTACCGCCCTCCCTCGCAGCAAAAAAAGAAAACCGGAGAAAACGCAACAAACGCACGTCGTCTCCGTGGTCGAGTCAACACTGTGCGTCACCGCCATCACCACCACCGCCACCACCACCACCATCATTATATCGACGAGGCCGCGACGACCATGTTTTTTTACGTATAAAACGACATGAACACACTTTGCAGTCGTCAGTCGGCAGCATAACTTCCCAGCAAGGAGACGTCTACTACGACTCGGCAGAGGAGGAGGAGGAGGAGGAGGACGAGCGGCAGCAAGAAGAGGATGAGGAGTACGATGACAACGTCGAGGCGGAGGACGAAGGAATAGAATATTGCAATATACCGGATTACGTTGCCACCAAAGCGTACGTGGATGCACAAATTGAACTCGCTCGTGAAATCGCAGCGCAAGATGATAAGAAAATATTGAAGGAGAACATCGATATACAAACTTCGTTAAAATGCGTGATCGACAATCAATCCAAATGTCTCCGCCAATGGAAAGACGACAGCCCCTTTAACGCGGATCTCTTTCGCATTTCGAATACGGCTTCTCCCGTAGATGAAAAAGATGCCGTCAACAAAGGGTACGTCGACCGCAACATCAAAGGCATCCAGACGCAGCTAGAAAAAATTCCAAAACTCCGATGCAGCAAACTGGGAAACGTCAACGTGATGAAAAAACGTCTCATCAACGTGGCGCCACCACTGAAAACGGACGACGGGGCCACGAAAGGATATGTGGATGAGATCAAAAAAATCAATACTTTTTTTAAAAAAATGTAAATTAATTTTTTCTGAAGAATTTGTATCATGTATTTTTCAAATATTTTTTCAAAATATATATCAAAAAAGAAATCAATATTTTTTTTAAAAAAATGTAAATTAATTTTTTCTGAATAATTTTTAAAAAAAGTATTTGTCTCATGTATTTTTCAAATATTTTTTCAATATATATATATATATATATATATATATATATATATATATATATATTCTTTAAATATATACACATTTTTCTTGTTATTTATCATCCCGTCACCTCCAGGCAGGGATTTCCTTTTTTTCCATAGTCAATCCATAAAGAGAGAGCGCTGCAGGATGTGACGTCACCGCGGGGGGGGGGATTTTCACGAAAGTGGACAAAAAAATAATTAAAGGGGGGTGGAGGCGCACGCGCGTCTCATTCACTCGTGGGCGACAGAGGTGTCAACATCGCAGCAGCAGCAGCAGCATTGCTTCATGGTAATTATATTTATATGTGTGTGTGTGTTCATGAGCGCACGCACGCATGCATGCGCGATGCACGCGCGCGCGAGAGAGAGTATCGTAAAACCCACTCAAGAGACGCTCTTCTCGGCCGTGTCGCGGTAGCTCAGAGCTAGCGTGCGCGCCCCCTCACAGGAAATGCTACTCCAGGCGGTTCGAATCCACCTCGCGCAGACTCCCCGTTTTTGAAAGACACCACCCCGGAACCCGACTTGCACACGACGCTCACACAGCGTGACACCACCACCTTCACCGCCGCATTTCGCCGCCAGGGCGCGCGCGCACACACACCATGACGCAACTTCACCGCCGCATTTCGCCGCCAGGGCGCGCGCGCACACACACCATGACCTCATCCCATGTGCGGGGGCGGCCCCAGGAAGTGACGTCACTTATCTGCTGATAAGATAAGCTCATGATGTCGCGATGACGAAAGTCCCTCTGTCGTCATCCAAAATATATGCGGGTACAGGATGGTACGGGATCAGGATGTTACGTCATCCGCTGATAAGATAAGATAAGGCGATGACGTCATTTCCTGATCCAGTACCCGCATATTCCCCCTATTTACTTAAATAAGGTTGACGCCCAATTATTTTCATTTATTTATTTATTTTAAGTCAAAAACAGTTAAAAGCTGTGTGTGACGTACTGTAGAGAGAAGTGAATTGTGTGCTCGTTTTCAAAATTCTGTGATCCCCAAGCCATATACTACTTGAATTTTGAATACAGAAAGAAAATAAGCGTTTTTTGCAAGGTATTGTTAACAAAAATATTCGCCCCAATGTAATAAAATCTATTTTCAAGGGTAAATCAGCAATAAATTTGGGCTCTTATCCCTCATCATGTCCAAGGAATAATACTTCCTGCAACGATATCATGGAGAACGATAATTTGAATAACTATATTTCCCACTGAATTCTAGAAGACGTGCACAGACAATGAAGTTAAATTTTTTGTCCAGAAGCAAAACAAGGGGCCATCTCAGCATTTGCTCAAAGGATCAGGGAATCTGGACGAAAAACCTGATCGAGATGGGGGTCATTGACCCAGAAGCTGCAATACAATACTTGTTACATATTGTTAAGAATTAAACACTCCAAATGGTAAATAATTCACTAAATATCACTGTTAAAATTAATGTAACTTTCCTTGTGATGCTCAGTAGAGTCTCTAATTGTATAGAAACAGTTATGCAGTAGAAACGATTTCTCTTGGGATTTAAACTTTTCAATCGAATTTAATCGTTTAATGTCATCTGGCAAAGTGTTATAAAATAATGTACATGTATTGTATGTGATTTTTTGTAATGAGCTGTTGATACTGTCACCTGATAAATATGATTACTACGTTGAGTGTTATAGTTATAGACATTGACGTTTTCTGAAAATATATTCCCGCCTATAAGCAAGTCATTTTAAACGAAAAGATTCGTAAATCAAGAGACAAATTAATGGTAAAATTTCTAGATTAATAAAGAGAGACTTACAAGAATCACATGGGTGGGATTTGGTTATTATTCGTACAATTCTTTTTTGTAATCTAAAAGTCTGGGAGACATAAGATGTATTTCCCCAGAATATTATACCATATCTCAGGTGGGAATGAACATTCCCGAAATATACACAACGAGCAGTACGAAGGCTGATTGAATTTGAAATAATTCTGAATGTGTAGCATAATGAATTTAATTTTGTGTTCAATTCATTTAAATGGACTTCCATTTGAGGTTTGACGGAATTGAGAGACCTAAAAGTTTGTTGCAGTAACATCAGTCACACCGTTCATTTTCAATGGAGTACAGAATTGTTTATTTGAAATGGAAAACTGCATTAAAACCGTTTTCTTTTCATTTACTATTAATTTGTTATTTCGAAACCAATTTGAAACATCTGATATTGTACTATTTACTGCTTATTTATTGCAAACGATGTTCGTATCATCCGCAAAGAGAACTATTCTTCCCTTTCGAATCGTCGAGAGCATATAGTTTACGTGTAGTAGGAACAGAATAGGGCCTAAAAACGATCCTTGAGGAACTCCACGTGCAATTGGCAAAGAGTCCGAAAGGTGTGTGCATAATGTTCCATCATTCCAGTAAGGTATTTCTCTACGACTATAGCAGAATGTATTCATTTCTCCATGTTATCGGATGCAGTAATCATGCCAATTCCACAAGCCGTGCGAGAATATTATTCTAACATACCTGTCGACCAATCGCATTCGTCCTAGTTCATTACACAACGACTTAGGGTTCTCGCAGCCGCCTACAGAGGCGCTGCGTGCTCTTCCACAACTTTTCACATGTTATCATTTAGTATTTTTAAAACTTCAATATCAAAGTCGTAGAGAAAGTATAGTCTTCTACTTGCGTAGAATGGCTATTACTCACTCGTGGAAATTCCGACAATCGCTTCTACGTCGCTCATGTCGGAAACATCCACTCGTGAATAATAGCCATCATTCTACGCTCGTTGCAGAATATACTATTCTCCTCTCTGAGATCGTTGTGTAAGATACGAACATGGCCAATCTAGGGCAATACCACGGATTCCATATGAAGGTAATTTTGAAAGTAAAATGTCATGATCAATGACGTTAAAAGCTTTAGAAAGATCTAAAAATAATCCAATAGGTGCTTCGGTTTTGATCCAATGACGAGGCGACGTCTTTAAGGAGAGGCAATATGGCTGTTTCCGTAAATTTTGATTTCCTACATCCATTTTGGCAATCTGAAAGCGCGTTGTATTAACCTTACTAAAATGATGGAACATTACGTACGCACCTTTCCGACTCTTTGCCCATTGCATGTGGAGTTTCTCAAGGATCGATTTTAGGCCCTATTCTGTTCCTACTTTACGTAAACGATATGCCCTCGACGATTCGAAACGGAAGAACGGTTCTCTTTGTGGATGATACGAACATCCTTTGCAATAAAGAAACCGTAAATAGTACAATATCAGATGTTTCAAATTGGTTCCGAAATAACAAATTAATAGTAAACGAAAAGAAAACGGTTTTAATGCAGTTTTCCATTTCAAATAAACAATTCTGTGCTCCATTGAAAATGAGCAGTGTACCATTGACTGATGTTAAGGCAACAAAATTTTTAGGTCTCTCAATTCAGTCAAACCTTAAATGGAACGTCCATTTAAATGAATTGAACACAAAATTAAGTTCATTATGCTACGCGTTCAGAATTCTTGTAAATTCAGTCAGCCTTCATACTGCTCGTTGTGTATACTTCGCGAATGTTCATTCCCGCCTGAGATATGGCATAATATTCTGGGGAAATACATCTTATAGCTCCCAGACTTTTAGATTACAAAAAACGAATTGTACGAATAATAACCAAATCCCACCCACGTGATTCATGTAAGCCTCTCTTCATTAATCTAGGAATTCTACCATTACCGTGTCTTTTTATTTACGAATCAGTGGTTTTTGTAAAAAATGACTTGCTCAAGGGCGGGAATATTTTTTCAGAAAATGCCGAAGTCTATTACTGTAACACTCGACGTAGAAATCATATTCATCAGGTGACAGTATCAACAGCTCATTACAAAAAATTAACATACAATACATGTACATTATTTTACAACACTTTGCCAGATGACATTAAACGATTAAATTCAATAGTAAAGTTTAAATCACAAGTGAAATCGTTTCTGCTGCATAACTGTTTTTATACAATTAGAGACTATACTGAGCACAAGAAAAGTAACATTATTTTTAACAATGATACATAATGCATTATTTACTATTTGGACTGTATAAATGAGTATAAACAACCTGTAACAACTATTGTAACACAGCTTCCGGGTCAATGACCCCCATCTCGATCAGGTTTTTCGTCCAGTTTCCCTGATCCATTGAACAAATGCTGAGATGGCCCCTTGTTTTGCTTCTGGACATAAATGTAACTTCATTTTCTGTGCACGTCTTCTAGAATTCAGTGGGAAATACAATTATTCAAATTATCGTTTCCATGTTATCGCGGCAGGAAGTAATAAGAGCCAAATTTATTGCTTATTTATCTTTGAAAATAGATTTTATTACATGGGAGTTTTTTTTGTTGTTTTTTTCTCCCTTTCAAAATTCAAAATTTATTGCTTATTTACCCTTGAAAATAGATTTTTTTATATGGGAGTTTTTTATTTTTTTTGTTTTTTTTCTCCCTTTCAAAATTCAAAATTTATTGCTTGTTTATCCTTGAAAATAGATTTTATTACATGGGAGTTTTTTTTCTCCCTTTCAAAAATTCAAAATTTAAGTAGTATATGACTTAGTGTAGGGATCACAGAATTTTGAAAATGTGTACACAATTCACTTTTCCCCATAGCACGTCATACGCAGTTTTTAACTGTTTTTTTGACGTAAAATAAATAAATAAAAAGAGAAAGGTTTCCATTCGTACGTAAAAAAGTCTCTCGAATATTTTGAAAAAAACTGACAGAAGAGAAATAGACCGATAATTTTGATTTTTTACTGTTCCCTTTTAAAAATCGAAGGTGTGGCCAACAAACGAGTTTTTTGTATACCATCATTATAAACGACCCTTTTCGATAGCCCGAATCGTGCATAATCCAGTATTTTATCGCACGCTACATGATGTCATCGCCATTATTAAATACGACATGACGTTATCACACATTCAGCCAATAGTAGCAAGAGAATCGTGGGGAGGTAGAAGAAGACGGAACAGGCGACCACCGTTTTCTCGCACGGATGTCAACAATGCCATCTTAAATTTGATTTCCAGAGGGCGTTGGATGTCAAGCACCCGAAATGTCAGAAGAAAGTTGTTTCGCGAAATTAAGTTTGATTCTCTTGTAAATTTATAATGCTGTTATACAAAAAAATAGCGTATGCAACTCGTTTATATTGTTGCTTTATTGCATTCGTACAAATTTGAAAACTCGCTCCTAACGTCGCTCGTTTTCGAAACATGTACTCATGCAATAAAGCTTAACATAAACTAATTGCATAAACTACTATTTGAGAATCACTCACATCCACTAAACCGCTCTTAGAGCTGATAATTACACACCATAAAGTGTCTGGGGTGAACATGGTTGCACTCTACCGGCGGATGACGAACCAGTTCAATCTACGGCCAATGAGAAGACAGCTTGGAACAACGCGCCAACTTCAATCATACTAAAGGAACTAACGAGAAAATGCATTTCGCTTCAAGTCTACTTCTAAGATTATCAATACAATATTTAGGGTTCATTTATGAATATTTTATGTGTGTAAATCCAGTGCATTAGCTTCCCTTGACACTCCGCCCCTAATTCAATGATGTAAAGGTTTTGTTGGGTACTCAAAAGCTGGCAACACTGACAATGGGAACAAATGAATTCCAGATATCTAATTGTTGTGGCGGTAGAGTACAATACAGCGTGGCTTATTATAAACGAAAGTAAGTAGTCGTTATTTCTTAAAATTGATTGATTAAAATGATCTTTTTTGAAATAATTCTCTGTATTTGTTATTTTGGATCAATGACTATATTTGAGGTAATTGAATTAATTCAAGAAGTCAGCAAATGCACCATTAATGACAATGTTTTAATTCTGCAGTAATTAAACTGGTGATACATATTGACCATATACCCGGAAATCCACATCACAAAACAAATTTCTTGGGAAACATGAACTTGCGTTTGATAGGAGTAATACTAAATGAATTGTGCTCCATTCTCTAAATATATTTTCTTTTAGAACAAAAATGCTTCCGAGTTAATGTCCTGAAAGTTACTAAATTAAAATAACAGATTTATGAGATATTTTTATCTTCCAATGAATTTGACATGAAACATTTTTGACCTACAATGTTGATAAGTGGAACTGCAGCTTAGGCAAATCTGCCTGATGACAGTACAATTTGTGGGAAGGTGCAGGATCCAGTGATGTTTTCAGAAAATTCAGAAGTTCTTTTTCAATTAAATTCAGACTGAGGTTTGGCAGATATATTATCAATAAAGATGTCAAAGAAACTTGCCAGGACATTTGCATTCCATGTAGAATTCTTATGTTACATTCAGAATGTATTAGTATTATATTCATGGGATAGACAGGGAAAAAATTATGGCTATACATGAACTAAAGAAATGAAATTATTGTTAGAATAGAGAAAGTAAAACCATTAACAAAAGTTAGAAAGTATTTACAAGAATGGAAGTACAAAAATAAAAATTGAAATATTAATAATTTGTTGTATAAATGTGCTCAAAATAGTACTAACATGATTTTTATTTTCTCAGCATTTAATATACAATCGTTATTGTTGGTGCAAGACCTGGTTGAAATTTATGAACTTTAAATTTTAGAATACTTAATGTCTCAATGTGGATGTTCCAAGGAAGACAAACATTTTTATTTTAATGGATGTTCACAGTGATTTACCTAGCCAGCCCCAGGGTATGGCATTTCATCTCATTTTTTAACTACTACACCCCCAGTAAAGATTAGAATATCACAATCCACGCGATAAAGTAAACCATACTCCTTCGAGTGAGCTCAGATTATAAATATATGTGTACCCATAAGCATGCACCATCTGAGACAAGAATGAAGAAAGAATTTGGTTACTATTTTCACTTGACTGTCATTTTCACATTATTCGCAAGGCATCATTGTCACTACTAAAGAGCACTTATTTACTTAAATACTATAAACAATGCTTCTGAGTTTCTATTAAGAAATAATAATGCCAATAATTTGTTTCACTGCAATCTAGAATTATATTTCATTCAACACCCCAACAATAGCAAGTCGAAAGAGAAAAAAGCTTTTTAACAAAGGCATGAAACTTCTTTTTTATTTTTGGGAAAAACAAATAAACTTGAATAAACTTCTCATTTTTATTTGAGAGTGTAATTTCTTAAGATGCCAGGCTTAGAAATAACTTGTTTTTGGAACATTAATACTCTTCATTATTTAATACATACAATGATTAAAGCAAATAAACATCCATTAAATTTGCATTTAGTTTAAATTCTGGAAGGTTTTACAATCTTCCTAAATATTCCAGTGATGTAACAATAATAATGACCTCATGAATATTCTTTTACAGCAGTAGAGATAATCAAGTTGTAAAAAAGAAAATGGATCCAGCGACTCTGAAATATTCTGGAACTGAGGACGAGGACTTTATAGTAACAGAGAGCACTAAAAAGTGAGTATTGAAAATATACTTATCCATTGTGATTTTAGTATGTTTCTTTATGCTGAATTCATTTTATAGAATTGAGCTATCTTTTATTTGATATCTATGTGACTGTCTAATGACCGTGTGTGTTATATGTTGTGTTTAGTGGTTTTCATTAAAAAAAACCAACAACGAAATATGTACAACAAAAATTGAAGAGAGAAGTATTACTTAGCTTGTATGAATACGTTTATAGTACACAGGATGCCTAATACAAATACATTTAAAAAGAGTCATTTTTATAAAACGTGTAAGTACAGGAGGTGTTTATTAGAATGAATTTGGTTACTATTTTCACTTGACTGTTATTTTCACAGTATTTGCAAGGCATCATTGTCTGTACTAAATAGCACTTATTTACTTAAATGCTAGAAATAATGCTTCTGAGTTTCTATTAAGAAATAATAATGCCAATAATTTGTTTCACTGCAATCTAGAATTACATTTCATTCAACACCCCAACAATAGCAAGTTGAAAGAGAAAAGAAAGCTTTTTTATCCAAGGTGTTGAATTTCTTTTTTATTTTTGGGAAAAACAAATAAACTTGAAAGTAGTGAAAGTGATGCAACTATTTTGGACACAGATATAAATACATGTTAAGAAGTATCCAGTTCTAACTAAACCAAGGACGGGAAAATGTTGGTAAAATCTAAATAGTTTTTAATTGTATTAATTGTATTACTGTCATTGGTTAGGAGAAAACTTCCAATTTCTATATTAATAGTTAAACATTTTATTCATTGACTTATTTATTAAGTAACAACAAAAATGTTAAACTTGTGAAATTATAACTGTCAGTGGAAATAATTATCTCATTGATCAATACTATAAATTATAATAGGGACATTTGTATGTGTACCTTTGGTCTAAATTCTTTATTTTGAATATTTTTATCACTTAAATTTATCACATTAAAATTCATTGTTTTTGTTTATGAGCTTGTCTATTTCTTCAATTATCTTCAATTATGTTAATAGAAAATCATAAAAAGTCAAGACAGTCCACCCGTGAAGAATTTAGAAAAATGGCTCTGAAATAAAAATTATTTTTACTTTTATTCAATGTGTTTCATAATGAATTTAAAAATCCCTGCAAATTGATTCTATGTGAATCAAGAGACAAGTGAAGAAAATGTATCGTTTTTAAGAAATGCAAAATTATATTTCTCCGTAAATATATCTGCTCACATTTATGTGAGCACACTGAGTGGAGGGAGCAGTTATCTTGTGGTACTCCATAATATGAATGAAGAAATAATCAAACCACAACAATAAATGAGTTATTGTTATAGTTTGAATATTTCTTCATATTATTATAATCGTTATCTGCTAATACCTATGTCATTAAAGTAATAATTATTATAATCATTAATAAAACATATCTTGAACTGTTTCAGTCATTTGGCTTAAAAATTTCGCACTTCCTTAATTTTTATTTACACCACAGTTGAAAAAAACATTAAGCAGTGGGTATGAACAATGAATGGACGCCAGTAAATTATTGCAAAAATATGCATCCCAAAATTAAATTGAAATTGTCATTGCCATAACAATATATTTTGTACATGCTACCATTACTTTTCAACAAGAAAAATAAAAAATAGAATTCTTCTAAATCGTATATGTAGTATTTATATCTTCTTTCCTAACAGTACTATTTGATATTTTTAACCTTTAATATCACAACGCTTTACACTTCCAGAAAGATATGTTTTCTTATATCTTCATATAGCCATTGTAATGAAGATGTACTGTTTCTTTATTTTAACTAAGATGTAATTTTTCTCAAGTTTTTTTTATAGCAATGATAAGTAGAACCATTCTTTGATTGTTTCTTCAATAATTAGTGTTATCATTTTTATTTGAAAGTGTAATTTCTTAAGATGCCCGGCTTAGAAATAACTTGTTTTTGGAACATTAATGCTCCTTATTATTTATATACATACAATAATTAAAGCAAATAAACATCCATTAAATTTGCATTTAGTTTAAATTCTGGAAGGTTTTACAATCTTCGTAAATATTCCAGTGATGTAACAGTAATAATGACTTCATGAATATTCTTTTACACCAGTAGAGATAATCAAGTTGTTAAAAAGAAAATGGATCCAGCGACTCTGAAATATTCTGGAACTGAGGACGAGGACTTTTTAGTAACAGAGAGTGCTGAAAACCCACCACCTTTGGCCAGTGATGAAGAAGAACTTGTGCCTAAAGAAGAGCACTTTAGTGATGATGAATACCAAGAAGAAGCAGTTTCTGAACAGAGAACTTATAGAAATATTCTGAGTATAACACCCGATATCTCTCCTGACTATTCACCAGTACAAAGAGCAACCAACACCACTAAGAAGCCATTTGGTGAGTTTGGTCATTAGTCTGGAAATACCCCTTATGGTAACTGTTCTGGGTCTCATCAAATTGCAGTAATTCATCAAAATCTCTTATGTTGTATTCTAGGTTTAAGGAGGGCGTACTCTGCCCCAAATTTAAGAACTCCTGAGGCTATGTAAGTCTTGAAAGTAAGTATGATAACCAATATGCTGGCACTAAACTGTCTTAACAATCAAAATAATACAATTATTTTATAATTGATGTACCTATCTCACAATTTATATTCTGCCTCAAATCTTTGCACAATAAACGTGTCATGAACATGGGTTTTTCCCATCTTTAGGTCTTCAATTTTCTAAAATGAAATATACATTTACTTACAATCATGTTAACTATTGAAATTACTTATAAATGAAATATGAAATAATGTAAAATATATTTTTATGGTTGTTAAATTTTGAAAGAAATATTTTTATTTTTTGTTAAATTTTTAACATTCACTTTTATTATTGAAAAAAATTATTATTTCTTAAGACAAACAATTTGGACTCTTAAATGGAAAATTTTGATTTTCCATATAGTGATTCGAATGCAATTTTGTAAAATGTGTTTTTTAAATTATAATCGTCTTCATAATAACAGATTTTGCTCATATCTCTAAATGCCTGTGTAACATGTTAAAACTCATCAATTTTTTGTCTAAACAAGTTCTTTTAAATCAATATCCATGTGTCAATATAAAAAGCGTCTTAAGGTGAGCATGTTTCCTAATTTCTTGCATTGTATTATACATAAAAATTGATTATACATGAAAAATACATAAAAAATTGTATGTATCAAAATTTGAAATTCAAAAAGTATCTTAAAGTTAACACAACTAAATTTCATAAATTATTTATAATTAATTTCAATAGTTAACAAGATAGTAAAGTAAATTAATATTTTATTTTAGAAAATGGGAGACCGTATGATATGCTGAAACCCAGGTTGCCAAGACATTGTTGTTTCCCACAATTGAATGAAATGAAAAAATACACTAAAATAAAAGTGGGGAAAAAAAAGAAAAAGAAAAAGAAAATTGCAGTAGTATCTGTTTTCTTGTTGATTGTTTAAAAAACCAAGGGATATTATACAATCAAAAATCCTATTCTGTTTAAAGTGCAGTGTTTTGTATAATGGAATATTTACCAAAATACCTATACTACTTACATGGAGTAGAAATAATTTATGTTAGTTAATATTTAGTGTGGAAATATAATGAATATGTATGGTGAGAAGGGTCCTACTGCTGTTATGAATTTAAAAAATGTTTTATTGATTTTGTTTTCAGGTAAGAATAGAGGATGAAGAGCAAAGGCGTTGTGTTGTTTCAAGTGCTGCCATTGGACTTTGCATTGATATTTCTTTGTTTCATTACTTTTTATGTCTCCTAAAAGAGTTGTTCTATATCTTTTGTGATTGTTTTTCATAAGTATTCTGATTATGAAACTGATTTGATTCTGGTTTTGTTCATTGCATAACATGTAACAGTTGATGAATATCTTTATGTAAATGAAACTGATGAAATAAAGCTTTTTCTAAACCCCAATACTATCAATAGTAATATATATTGCTTCTTTTGATTCCTGTAAAAAGTAGTGAAATTTCATTTTCTAGAGAGTTGCAATTACATCAGTACATGCAATTGCACAATGTCACATTGAACTGTTAATAAAAAATCCAATGTGATTACTTTGAAGTTTTGAAGACTGGTGAAAATAGGAATTTCAGCTCCCAGAGCAAAATATTTCTGTCTCCCCCCATGCCTTCCTCTCCACACCCCATGCACACACTCTCTCTATATATGAAATTCTAGTTTTTAGAAATTATTCCCTTTGCCAGTAATTTGAGGCAGTTTGAAAATTTTATATTAAAATTGCATACAAATGTCTGAATATTTTTTGCAGTTTCCAAAATAGAAAATACTTTAAAAAAAATGAGTGGTTTTTATCTTAATTCAAACCAACAAACCTACAAATGTTCAAACACACAACATCAAGCAGGCGTAGGTTGCTGGCTTTGTGTTGTGTGTTTGAACATTTGAATTGGTGATTTGAAAAGGGAAATAAGTCCTTGTTCCATAGTTCAGAGAAAGAGAGAGAGGGAGAAGAAGAAAAAAGGCCTCAGTTTTAAGGCTCTAAAATGCTTTGTTTAGGAATTATTTAACGCTATATATAGAAAAAATTCAATAGAGTGTTGCAAGTTGCATTTGACATGAATATTTAGATACATTTTTTAAAACAAATCTTCTCCTATATTATTTCATTAGTATATATACCTTTTGTG
>BLKR01006495.1:0-56249 GCA_011170035.1 Teleogryllus occipitalis
TTTTAGAAAATTTAAAACCAGTGTTGTCAGACCACTTTTGAAGGTTGTCGAGGGTGTTTTGAATGAGTCTGGCTGTGTGTTGAATATTTTTTCCAGTGCAAATTATGGTTAAATCATCTGCAAATAAAAATCCCTTAACCGGTTTGTGGATTGTTTGAAGCACTTCATTAATACTGATCAGAAACAGAATAACGCTTAACACAGAACCTTGTGGCAGACCATTTTCTATTTGCACTGGTTTAGAGAGAGTTTTATTGATTCTGACTCTAATACTTCTGTTGCTCAAAAAGTTCTTAATAAATGCTAAAATATTTCCTTTTAGATTAAGATTCTCTATTATTTTAAGTACTCTATGTTTCCAGACCATTTCATAAGCCTTCTCTATATCAATGGCGACTGCAATTACATGACTTTTGTTTATAAAGGCTTCACATATCTCTGCTTCTACATTTATTAAATAATCCATTGTTGAATGTGATTCCCTAAAGCCAAATTGAAGAGGTGCTAGCATATTATGTGCCTCCAGGTACCATCTAACTCTTCTACTGATAATTTTCTCCATGATTTTACACAAATTGCAGGTAAGTGATATTGGTCTGTAGTTGGAAGGTGAACTTGGCACTTTGTCAGGTTTTAGAATGGGAATTACAGTAGCTTCTCTCCATGTATCTGGAAATTCCTGTCTTTTCCATATAAAATTATATATTGCTAAAAGGTATTTTAGTGCTTTGTCTGTAAGTTGTTTTATCATTAAATTAGGTATACAGTCCGGACCAGGGCTTGAATTGTTTAATTGGGAGAGTACTAAATCTAGTTCATGTCTTTTAATTTCTATATTTATGTGGTTTGTATTATCTTCTGTATCATAATTGTTATTGTTTTCTTCCAATTCCTTATAAATTAAGAATTTTTTATTATAGTTGTTGGAATTAGAGTTTGCAGCAAAGTTTACCGCTAGGAGATCTGAATTGTGTGAGGGTTCCATATGGAATTTACCTTCAGCATCTTCCAATACAATTTTATCTGATTTATACTGACCATTCTTTAAATTATTTATTTTCTTCCAAATTGTTGCAATAGGTGTTTGTGGTGTTAATGATGATACAAAATTTTGCCAGGATGTCTTCCTACTCTCTTTAAATATTCTTCTCGCTAGTGCTCTCTTCTGTTTGTATTGAATTTTGTACATTAAATCTGGGTCATTATGTGCATTTTTTTGTACCTTCTCTGTGCCCTCTTTGCTTCTAGTGTTGCTTGAGCACAATCTTTGTTCCACCATGGTACACATTTCTTTTTGGGGATATCAGATGATTTGGGGATTGCTTTATTTGCTGCTTTAAGAATAAGATCAGAAAATGTTTTTACGAGACCATTTATGGATATATTTGTGGTACTATCTGATAAGTCTGGCATCTCAAGAAGTGATTTATCTATTTCTTCTTTAAATGATTCCCAATTTGCTTTGTCAAATACCCACCTTCCTGTTAATGGAATGTTGTTTTGTGATGAAAGTGCCTCAGCAATTTTAATTTTTATTGGGAAGTGGTCACTGTCATATAAATATTTCAGAGCATTCCAATCTAATGATGGGGCTATTTCGTTTGATGCTATAGAGAGGTCAATATTACTTGTATGGCCATTGCTGCTATTGAAATGAGTAGGTTGGTATGAATTCAGAAGAATGAGGTTTTCTTCTTTCTCCAACCACCCTGCTATTATATTTCCTCTTAGGTCATTTTTTTGGGATCCCCAGTACATGTGGTGGCTATTAAAGTCTCCTAGCATGACAAATGGTTTTGGAAGTTGATTCGTCAGATTGATTAATTCTTCCTCATTAAAATTGTAGCTATTTGGTAAATATACATTACAAATTGTCAATTTATAAGGGACTTTTATCCTGATAGCTACAGCTTCTATGTGTGTATTCAATGAAATCTCTTCAGGTAAGGTATATGGTAAGGCAAATATTGCTACTCCTCCACTAGCGATTCTTGAATGATTTCTGTTTTTGTAGAAGTTGCAATATCCTCTGATCTGAGCACAGTGCTCATTAGAAAAATTTGTTTCCTGAATGCATAAACATATTGGATTGAATTTGTTTATTATTAACTTGATGTTTTCTAGTCTTCTATAGAATCCGTTTATATTCCATTGTATTATTTCCATTACTCAGATTTTTTAATGGAGAGAAGAGCTGGTTGAAGGTTGACTCATTGTCTCTTTGTTGTTTTTTCTTAATTGTTGTAATTTATTTGAAAGGCGAGTACATTTGTTTTTCATTTGTGGGTTCATTTTGGCATGTAAATCTCTGCACATTCTGATTAATTCTTCAGTTTTATCCGTATACTCATCTACTATTTGTTTTATATTTTGGTTTCCTTTTGTTCTGTCCAAGAGGCTACTAAATTGGTCTAAATTTAGAGGATAAAGTTTCTCTTCATTGGTTGAGTTTATTTCTTTTCCAATTTCTTCCCACACTTGTTCTTCTGTCCTGTTGTCAGTGTTTCTTGTTCTTTTTTCCTTTCTTCCCTGAGTTGTTTCCTTCACTTCATCACCTGATAAATTACTAAGTTGTATATCTTCTGTATTATGACTTTCATCATTCGAGTCATTAGCATCATCAAATTCATCACCATCAGATCTTTGATCATTGTTTTTTGTTCTTTTATTCTTTTTTGGTTGTATCTTCTCATCTGTCTCCACTTTTGATGTAATTTCTTGTAAGTCAGTAGTTGGGTTTTGTAGTTCTGTTTCTTCATCATCAGTTTCATTGGGTGAGATCACTGTAATTGTAGATAACTGTGAATTGGTTGATGAGTGGGCTCTTTTTGTTCCTTTAAACATTTCTTTTGGTACTTTATTGTCCTTTTTATCTAGTTGACAATTCATTTCTTGGTCTTCACTGTAGGTTTCTTCAGAGACAATTTCCATTTCATTGTTTTGGATTTTCTCTTGTATATTATCATTGTATAATGCACCATTTTCTGTTCCAGATTTAGATGTTACATCAGTCACTTGAATTCTGTTGATTACTGGGAAATTTCTGTCATTAGGTATTAATTCTTCATTTGCATTTGTTTTATTGTCAGTTACTTTCTGTGATGCTTTTTGAATAGTTTCACTTATTGAATGATCAATTTGTTCTATCCCATCTGGTGAAATATTTTTTGTGGGGCACTGATTAGCTAAATGACCTGTTTGACTACATATGAAACAACACACATTATCTGTTGAAAAATATATTCTATATGTTGTATCTTCAAAGAATATAGGTGTTGATTTAGGCAATTTATCAATATCATTTGGTTCTATAAACACCTGCCTTCGAAAGCTCATAATGTGGGAATATCACGGGTCACTGATTCCAGCTTTTATAAATGATATTTTAGAACAAGTTCTTATATTTAATTTGGAGAGTTCAGCTTCTATAACACTGTGAGGCACGACAGGGCATACATTGGAGATGATCACTCTTCGTTGCTTACTGATTAAAGGTCTCAGTCCTAGTTCAAAATTGTTTATTTTTATTGTACTATGGTTATCTGTGAGTTTCTTAGCTATGATTTTACTACTCAAAAATACACAGATTCTGTTGTTTGCTATTCTTGAAACAAATCTTATATCATTTGGTGAAATAATTGATGACAATTTTCCCACATAATCTTTGATTGTCAAACCATCTTGTTTTTCAATGACTATGGCCTGATCTGTTGTTGGGAACATATCTATGGATGTTGCACTAGCATAGGTTTTTAACATTTTACCTTCTGGTTGTTGAACGGACATTGTGTTGGGAGTCTTCCCTCCTTGAGGGAGGATAGATTCGGCTGGAAACGACCTCCTCTTGGGTAATATAAAATATTCACCAACGTAGTAGTACGTCACCAGTCATTACAAAACAAAATCTCTCAATTCACTTACAATGAAAATTTACTCGTGAAACTATCACTGGTTTTGTCACTAAACAGAAACCGAGCGCGGCGGCCTCGCAGATGGAGAACGCAACGCTCATTTACGCCTTGAGCTTATCAGCGAGCGGTCGACACAACCTTTCACTACGGAGGCTCTGAGCGAACTGATATGAGATATTTATTTGTGAGCATTCATCGATTACAAAGAGGTTGCCACAATTTGCGTTTTTTTTTATTTTCTACAGATGTAATACTTGTGCAAATATAGGGAATTTTTTATATCGTTTTTTAAACCAGGTAGAAGAATTGCAACAAGACAGACGAAGCTTCACTAAGGTGAATATTTACTTTAATTGGATTCGTGGGACTGAAAAAAGTAGAATCTCAGAATTTTACCAATCGTGAATTTTAAACTGAAAGTTATAATGAAAAGACTATTGCATAGATTAGAATGTTTTAGTCTGAAATTTAATTATTTCATTTACTGTAATTTGAGAAGTTTAAATAAAGAAAAATGATGAATATATTTTAATTCATTATGAATCGGTAGTGTTCAGTGTACAAACCTGTTCCTTCTTACATTGTTTTAGATTTTTTTAAATTTTAAAACGACATGAAAAATAATTGAGTTAAAACAAACTGATTATGAGCAGTGAATGATTTTATTGGCTGACTATCGATTCATTGAATGGAATACTTTCAACTTTTCTCAAATTTAATAATGAAATTTTTTGGTTCCATTACGTTTTTATGTATTATATGAGTTGCAAACACAAAATGGAAACTGCCCCACAAAATACCATTTTTTGGGTAATTACTTTATATATATATATATATATATATATATATATATATAACATATATATACATATATATATATATAACTTATAGTAATTACCCAAACAACTGTATTTTGTGGGGCAGTTTCCATTTTGTATATATATACACACACACGAAAAAAAACCACCATGGTTTCTGGAATTAAATTGCGGCACATTGAAACTTCGGGAGCCAGCAAGTAAATCCACGTATGATAAGCTCAAAGCTAAAACTTTTCGAGAAGTTAGTGTTATCAGGAACAAGGAAACGCAAGTATGGCGGCCTGTAGGTGTCGGCGTTTGTTATATCACTGAACTGAAAAAGGATCACATTCCTCAAGAAAGAGTCTGCCATCTAGAGTTAGATAGAAAGGAATGAGTTGAAGAAGGAACATATTCCAGGAATATGTTCCCTGTAGCACAACTGCACAAGAGAGGGTTCAGGTTCGTTGTCCATAAGAGGTGTGCCGAAGAGTTGAAGGAGGTTAATTAACTATCTAAATGCAAGCCTGATGGAGAAGGAATAATTTTTGACCACATGCAAAACTAGCTCTTACCATTTTTCCTGTACAAGAAATATTTTACCTAAGACAACTCTGGTTCTATGTTTTCAATATATTCAAGATTAAAAAACAAGTCTTATTTTTAGGTGAATCGTAAGAATGAGGGAAACGAAGGACCAAATGTTGATTTTGCAATTCCATTACCAGTCCCATTCCTGTAGAAATACAGGAGATTCATGAATTTAATGATGCCTTCCGGGGACAAAACCGAAAGCACGCGCTATGTAGAATTCTGTGCACTTTTGAAAATGAGGAATACGTTTAAGGAAGTATGTTAGTGGACAGTTTCGCGCGATGTAATAGTTCCTTTGGCCCCTTGATGCGTGAAGTCGGGCGACATGACCACGTTTATTCTCCTTACCAATACAAGGCAATGATCAAAAGTGCCAAAAAGACTGAATCTACTTTTCAAGTAAAATTATTTCGGTGTGACTGGTTTCTGAAATTCAATAAATGAATTTCTGCAGTATGTTCTTAAAATACCAGAAACCATTGAAGACGAGTATGTATCTTTCAAAATAAGCACACACAGGCACTTCATCTTCAGAAATATGTCTAGCTGCTATGGTGAAACATCCTTTTATTCACGGTATGATTACATTCAACTTCAAATTAAGGAAATTGAACACTTGTACTCCTTGCGACTAAAACATTCTCTCCTGGAAAAGTTCCCATAAAAGGTAAAAATATGAAACAAATTACAAAAGTTCATTATATTGATGTTTTAAATATATCTTTAAACCTATTATCTTAAAATAAGAGGTATTAAATTAAAAAGACATGATAAAAATTATTAAATTGAATTGAATATTTTGTTACTTAAAATCACAGCTCTTATATACGTTTTATGAGAACAAAACAACGAATCAACTCAAGCGGATGGATATATTTACAATGGGCATGATTTTCCTTATATGAGTTTATCTTTTTCATTTGTTCATTAACCTTAACATTTTTGGTACGTTCACTCCCATCTATTGATACATATTGTTTACATACTGTATATTTTTTGCATATACTTGTTTTATTCCATAATTTCGTCCCGGAATACCGGGCAATTTTATTTTTAATATTTTCATTCTAAACAATATTATCATTTATTTTCATTTATATTCATAAAGAAATTAACGTTTTGTTCACACTTAATGTTGCGTATAAATATTTTGCGAAACGTCGTGTTCCAGTACTACAAGAAAAATAATACATTTTTATGAAAACTTGTACATTGATAGACCAAGAAGTAAGAAGGATACCCGAGTGTTAAATTAATATCATTATATTTCTGCAGTAATTTTCTTTTACAAATATTAATACATATACAAATCAGTATAAATTCAACTGAATTATATTCACCTACTTTTTAAAATATTTTACAAATATCGTCTCCTATAATATTTCAATAGTATACATCACTTTTTCGGCTCTCACACACAACCAATATTTATAAATGGGGTCTCTAAAGAAAGAGAATTTCACGGAGACGTGACGAATTGCACTTTGACTATAAAAATATGAAGGATTTGCTTAAAAATATGCATCTAAATATTCGTGTCAAATGCAACCCGCAACTATCGATATCATTTTTTAAAATTATATCGTTAAATAATTCCTAAATATAGCGTTCTAGGGCCGTAAACACTAAAATTTTGTGACTGAAGGCCTCAAAGAAACGCTCCTCACATTTAATATACAGAATACGATCTTCTTGAACATTCTATTACATTTTTGCTAATCCGGCGGTTCTCGATATTATCCCACCTGCTGAGAGACGTGCAGAATCTGCAACTGAATGTGAAATTAAACTAATTACTTGATACAATACGAGACTGAATAACACTGGTGTATCTATCTGCTCAGTATTAAAGTTAAATAAGAATATTTTGTATTGACAAAGGTGTATTGTGTTATCAATTTGAAGATAATATATACTAGAACAAGTGTCGGATCTTAAGAGAGTCTTGAAGAAAAAAAAATATATTACAGGCTTAATATGGAAACGGAGAAATATGGAAGAGGGGGGAACATGCGAGAGTTCTCGCAAGGCTACGCTACTATACTTGGGTATTTCTAACCTGGCGTATGACAGTTCATAAGCTGTTACGTGTCATTTAATCGAGAGATAAAACGCCATCACGGCGACGGCACCATGGTGACGTTTAAGCTCTCGATTGGACGAAACCGTAACAGCTTCTAAACTGTCATCCGCCAGGTTACAGAAACCCAAGTATACAGGTCCAGTCATCTCCTTAGAGATATGATTTCGGTATGGCACACACATATTTGTATTTCAGACGTTAAACATGTCTCAAAAACAAAAGTATGGAACGTATACCTGTTATATGTCACCCTCTCAAACTTTTAAATTTTTAGAGGTAATTTTTTCACGTTCGACACATCCAATCGGAATTGCACTAATAGACTCGTCTTGTAGACATTAAAATCAATTGAAAATTATGTTCATTATTGAAAATACTCGGACGTGTACCTATGATACATGTAATAGTGAAAAAATTGGAAATCTTTAAATCAGTATGCCAGGTACTCAGCGACGCCGAAATGGTTTGGCGTGATCATAATCGCGATGATTTTTTTCTATCATTAGACAAAAAAAGCTTTGAACTCGTAATCTAAGCGGGCATAAAAAAATGACACATTGAATTCAGTATGGCGGACACTTTGAGACGCCACTTCCGTATGACATACAACAACTTCACATTTTGGCTACCTAATAAACAACATAGAAGAAATATTAGCTGTGTACTCATTCCCAAGGAGCATACTTTTTTTCGACAAATTTAAACAATTGCGGAGCGCAACAGTGGCTAACTTCTCGAAAAGTTTTAGCTTTGAGATTATCATACGTGGATTTTCTTGCTGGCTTCCGGTCTATGAGTATCAAAATGCAATTTAACACTAGAAACCATGGTGATTTTTTTTTTTTTTTTTTTTGCAAAAGCGATGCAGAAAAGTGCTCACTTCTAACAATCCAATTATCAGAATTTGTAAAATTGCGAATGGTATTGACATAGACCTCAGTCGAGCCGACAGTTTGATTTTTGAAAGGGTTGGGCGTAGCTCGCTTTTTGAATATGGCTGATATTAGCTCCCCTTATTAATCCTTGCATATCATTATTCAGTTTATTTAAGCACGCTTTAATTATCTGTGTTATTTGCTATTGTGTTTTACACTTTTTTGTTTCATTTTATACTTTCTGAATTCTGTATGTCTATTTGAGAATTGTATCAAAAAGATCTTTTTAATTATATGTGAACTGTAATTATTCATGTTGGTCACATATATGGCTTGGCATATTTTGAATATACTTGATATTTTTGTTTCCTTCGTTCTTTTCATTTTTTAATACTATACTGTTGTTACTGTTATTAACACTTATAAATAATTGTTAACGTATAAATTAATTATTACATTATTAAATAAGCAATACAAAAATTGGATTTATAGTATGTAAATTTGAAATAAATAAATACATTTTGTACACACAATTTTTACAATAAATAGAAAAAGTCAGAATTTTCTTTTGTCTTGGAAATGTTTTCAAAAGTATCCCTCTTTAACAAAAAACGAGATAAAATTTGATAATTCGTACTTTCTGAAAATGTGAAAAATTTTAATTTAAATTTTATCAAAGAAGTAATATTAAATATACATTGAAATACATCTTGCAGAGTCATCTACGAGTAACGCAAAAGTTAAATATTTTTGTTTAGTAGGTGAATAACTTGTACTGGAAATTAATTTACCCAAGCTATATAGGCATTGCATAATATTACAATATTGCTTACTAAAATTTAAAAAGTAAGAATTTTGTAGATTTTTTTGGAAAATTGCTTGCAATTGTAAATCCATCTTGGTATTAGTTGAATCACCAGCTCCCCTATCATGAAGAAACATTTTAAAGCTAAAAACTAATTTCATAATAATTATAACTATTCATAAATCTTCCAGGGTGTTGTAGACAAACAAATTAAAAAATGATAAATTTGATAAATTAATTTTTGAACAAAATGTGTAAGTGAAAATGAATATATGTTTTTGTCATTTTCTATTTTTTTTGAGATTTAGAGATAAAAGATAATCATTTATTTGCCAATTCTTTAGTTAATTAATTATAATAATTGTTTCGTCAAAATTATTTATGGGGTCTAAAACACTTTTATCGTAAATTCAAAGTAAGTGAATTTATCATACATAATTATAATGTGCAATGTCAGACAATACACGTCGAATAAATTGAACAAAGATTTTCTTTCGTTTCTAGACGACTCAAAGCAAATAGCAAGCGTGAAGAAGTCGGAAGATGTCTCCAAAACTCTTCTTCGGGATGGAATTATTCATTTCAGCGAAACTTATTACTGAAATTGTATGACGAATGATTTGTATTTGGAAATTTCTCTTGTATTATTAGGTAATTAATTGCTAAGTTAGTTTTATTTCAGTATGGGCTGGTGCGGGCAAGTAGAAAGGGTCCTAGCGCCAAGACGGCGGCACCTTGGGAACAAACAGGGAACCGCTGTCAGTTGAAATTGGTTTCTGGAACCTTAGACTCTTGAGCGTCTGCATCGTCGAAGCGCAGAGGCCCGTGATTTGTTAGCAGTTGGGATGTTGGATGTTGGAGTACGGCAAAAACTACTAATTAGAAACCAGGCAAACGAATCTGCTGGTTGGGGCCCATGGGAGCACGGACCTATATTTGCACGTCCGTTCCGGTCCAATTAAGTTTTTAATACGAACTCAAGTGTCACGTCTCTGTTTTCTATATACCGTAGTAATGATTTGTATTGTACTCCATGTAATTCGAGAACAATAAACAAATAATATATTACCAGATTATTTATATACTGGGAAACCTGTTCAAACAGACACCTCAATTAATTGGTCAGCAATTCTAACGGCCATTTTTTTGTGAACTCGATTTATTTTCCCGTAAGACATATGTAAATGTTCCCTCATTTCAGCGGCCACATGACTAAACCGTCCGGCACATTTCGTAATTGACCTTTATTAAACGGTAACATCAAGCAATTTTGAACTATATTATAACAAGAAGGGGAAGAGTGGTGGAAATAACTCTTAATTTCATTTCTTCCTACGATGGGAGACGCATTGTCAGATTACTTCCAAGAATGACATCCACAGCCTCTCATCCCGCAGGGGAATCACTCTTTGTTTCGGATAACAACGGATGAATTTAATAAATAGAGGAGAAGGTGGTAATATGAGCGCCCCACTTTTATTTCGACTTTTAAAAAATAAATAAAAAGCCTTTAAAAAAAGATATTTAATCTTTAATATTCGTTTAAACTATATAAAAATTAATAACTTTCCTAACTGCTCAGAAAGTGGGTAAAATATCAATAATTTAAAAGAAGCCATATTTGAAAAAAGTTATGTGCTGGAATTATGAGCCCCTTCAATAAATTAATACATGGGTTTAGAGAAACGAATTGCATGATTATGTATATAAATGATATTTCATTACAAAAAACTTGGAAAATAAAAAAAAATACAAAAATTGCAAATGTAAATGTCCCTTTTGGCCCCAGCGCAGCCGTAGTGCGCCCACATTTCATACAATTCCCTTTACCCACACTTTTCCACGGTGGTCGGCTGAAACTAGTCCCCATAAAACAAACAAGGCATTTGGCTATCAACTTCCAACCATTTCTAGTGATTCAAAAACGTAGACTCCTGCATTGATAGAGTAGTCTGATCCTTCTGATTCATTCTTACGAAATTTCCGTTTGAAACCTCGCTCAGGTGCGGTTTTGGTTTATCAGTCTGTTTTGTGCTATTCGCCTTTTCATTTTCAGTTTTTTCTTTTGTATCTCATGACTTTTTCTCCAGCCTCCAGAAAAGCCTTTTTGTAAGGAGATGATGTGATAAGGGGTGCCTTTGAAGCTAAAACACACTTATGGCGATTCATAAAATGGCTGAAGCAATCCCTACCAGCTAATGCATCTTCTGCGAAGAGCTGTTTAATTTAGTTTCTTCCACAAAGTTGGTACGCTACCGTGCAAAAATCTTTTCTTGTGAGACCGTAGAATTTACTTTTCATTGCAAGCAAATACTCGACACTTCTTCCATCTCATCCGCCAATATATTTTCTTTTCTTTCTAATTCAGTTATAACTGCTTCTTCCGAAGGTTTGTTACCATGAACAAGCCTTTGAAAAGGTCTTGGTATGAGAAACGTTATGATAGCTCTTTTCAAATCAATTTCCTTGCTCTTAACTGCCTTGCCTTAACCATGTCTTCAGAATTCCAGTTTTTCCTTTTTGTTTTGGGTCTAAAACCTCTCGTGGCCTCTAAACTAACTAGAGAAGCTAAAACAGCACGTAATTTCTCGCCCGTAGTTTCCGTCCAGTACGATGTCTCAATCAGTCCGCTGTACTAATGAAAACGTATCGTTCTCTGCATGTGACTGGATGTACACCAGACTAATTTTGGGGGAAATATTAAAATCAATTTGTTATTGCTGTTTGTGAAAATACCAGACTGTTTCAGTGCCTCCATTCGGTGTAGAGTAGAGCAAAGTGCGCTTAAAAAATTGAGGAGTACCGATTTTCACTAAAACCTCTGAATTTTCGAAAATTGCAGAAGTTAAAAATGTTCCACTTCTACAACTACGTTATTGAAGATTGAACCAATGAAGATTGAGGAAACAATTTGTTTTCTCATTGAAATCCTTTTTTTAAAATTTGATAGGTAAAACCCGACTTAATCGATTACAAATGGCTGCTAATCAAGATTACGAGGTTACTGAAAGAATAAATCTTATTTAATTGTGCTAACTCCTATTAAGCAAATTATGTTCCTTTTAACATTTTTAAATGCCATAAATGACGAAATACAATTTGAAAAAACCAGCAAGGGTGGCTCATGGCATCAACTGATGCCACGGTAATGACTCTGCAGTGCCTAGAGTTCGAGTTCCGACGGTGGCAGGATTATCGGCACTAGCTTGTTAACTAGGTGGAATTCAGCCGCTGTCTGGAGGAAAATTCTAGCAGCCGGCTGCTCTGATCGGTAGTTTTACATGGTTTCTCCGATCAACACCAGGCGAATACTGAAGCTGTACTCTAACAAACGGGCCACGCACCGCGCGCGATCTTTCTTTCCTCTTCCTTGACTTATCCTCATTCCTAACCTACACACACTTATGACATGCATTATACCACCACATATGACGGGAAACCTGTCGGGAGCTTAGATCTTGTCCCGGCTGGAGCGATTCTCCGCTGGTGGGAGATACCGGTTAGAGGAAAATCCGCCGGAAAAGCCGACGTAGGTCGACACTGGATCTCACCAGCCGGCGGGGGGAGATCATCGCCACCTCCCGCGATTAAAAGTATGCACTACATTTACAGGACTAATGTCCTTAGCCGTTGACGCGCCAGGAATCACTCATCAATCAATCAGTTTAAACAAGGCGTTAAGGATCTATGCGTAGTTTATATTAAAATACAACTTTAGCTTGTCACTCATTCTCTTAGTTGAGAAATGCACATTCCATCTTCGCGTAATCAAACAAGGAAACTAGACTTGAAGATGCAATATCCATCCTGTAAGAACTGAAAAGCAGGGTCGTCTGACGAATGTGTTAGTGAATGGCCTTTAGATCGGACTCGCGCACGCGGCGTACTCCGTGAGTCTTGAAGGGATTCCACAGAGGGCAAGTTCCGAGTTCGCTAACCATAGAAATACTGTGAAATGGGAGAAACGAACGCGTTGTTTTATTAAGATATAAAGGTAAAGGTGGTATATATATATATATATATATATATATATATATATATATATATATATATATATATATATATACATGAGCCCATTTAGTAACTCCTAAGTGGGCTCCATTTGCCGTTATACCTCTGTGGTTCAGTTGTGAATTAGGGCTGATGTATTCGTGTTTTACTGGTTCTAAAAACTTTGGAAGGTAAGTCTTTGGATTTTTATGATAACTTGAGTTCGCTTAGACTGATTCTAATTTTTAACAAATGAAATATCATAGTTGTAAAAATTGATTTATGTCCGCAATCTGTAATTTCGAACGTAACAAAGACCAGTTTTGGTTTGCAGAATTTTAATATGGTGATGGTTGTAAAATGAGTCCCGAACTATGATGGGTATATGAGCCCCAAACTTTTAAAGGGGTTCGTATTACATACATTACAACTGTGTTTGTTCTACTTTTACTTTCTCACTACAGAGTAGAGAGAAAGTTATGTACTGCTGCGCGGAAAAAGACGAATTTTCGGCAGAAAAAACTCTTATTACAGGTCCCTGGTAACGAAAAAGTTAATAAATTCAGTTGCTAAATTTAGAAAAAACAATCTTTGGCACGTGGTGTAGCCAGTATCCATGTTTTGTGTGTCCTTGATACCGAAAAATCAAATAACGGCAAAACGTCTGTCCGTCCGTCTGTGAACAACACTAACGGCTAAACTGTTCAGCCGACTTTCTTGAAAATTGATATTCCACAATCGATATGGCTAATGTCGCGACATTTGAATTTAAAAATCGATATTTTAATTTTGGAAGGTACTTTACATGAAGCCTCTGGGACATTTTCCAAATTTAAAAAAATGTTTCCATCGTTTTCAATATAATTTATTGTTGGATATAGTGAAGACCGTTTAAGAGAGAGCGTAGGCTTCCGCGGTGCAGGTCCGAATGGTGCAGGTTTCTTGTTCGTTAAAAACCCTAATTTTTCGAAAAATGCGAAAGTTCAACATGTTTTCGGAGTCTTCCTAGAACTAAAATATTAAAGACAGAGATTTTTTCTCTTGATGAAATTTGTTCCTTGAAGATAGATTTTGAAATAAGGTCATGTACAAATTTTCGAAGATCGGAGTACTTTTAAGGTAATTTTGTGTAAAAATATGGGCGAGAAAGTACGTGCTGTTGTAGCGCCCCTAGTTTTGATAAGTTGTTAAAATTGCGCTGCGTGGAGGGAGACATGAAGCAACTGACCACTTCTGTCCACTTGTATTTCCCTGTAAAGTATAACACTGGCTATCACCCATGTCTTTCGTACGCGTTTTTTTCTCGCAGCTTCCATTTTAATAGAATTATGAAAGATAACACAGGAAAAAAGAAGTTCGATTTGAAAGAGGAATACGCATGAGATGCTATAAGTGTGGTGCGAAGAGAGATGTTTTGAAACTGGAAAATATTTCTATGACATTTTAGACTTACTGAGGGTGTAGGAAGTTCGTTTGAAGGAAGACGCTTTTGAAGGTTTTCAGAGAAAAAGAAGTGAAATGGAGAAAAAGAACACTGAAAACTTGCTCATGCTGCATATAGCTAACATAAAAATTGTTAGAAGTCGTGGAATCGGTTTGAAATTTGAAGAGGCGTTTGAAGGGGAGTTATTTGTCCCTTGTTATCTTTCAACTTGTTTGATGGAAATAGTGAAGTTGTGTATCGTAAGGGAAATGGCAAAGGAATTCTGAAATGACGAGAACTATCAATAGTATGAGGTTTGCAAACAAAGAGAATAGAATTCATTAGATTCGCTGACGACATAATATTTGTTTCGTAGAAAATAAGACAGAACCAAAAGTCATGCTGTCATCTAGATGTATTGGAGAAGGAAATATTACATTGACGAATGAGAGAAACAAGGAGGTGATGAGGATGGGTGAAAACAAGGAAATTTGAATTATGATAGATAAGATGTTCAACTAGGAGATGGAGTAGGAGGGTGGATCAATAAGTAAAGCATAACAATTTATGCACCAGAAAGTGTAATAAGTAACATATCTAGAATACTATATTCAAAGCAATAGCACATATTTACAGTACTTTTCAACGTAGCCATTAAGTATTTCAACACGTTTTTCCAATTGCGGCAAAGTTTCGAAATACTCTCTGCAAAGAAATCCATCTTTTTTAAAGCCATTTTCGCACAACCGATTTAGTTTCGGAACGGAAGTGATATCTTCGCTGTCCAAGAATTTCCTTATTGGTCCTAAAATGTAGGTTCCAGATCCGGATTGAATGGCTTCTGTTGCAGCATCTCTCACTCAAACTTCTGAAGTTGCCAGGTGACCCAAATATTTCATTCGCTGCCTCGAATGGACGTCTATGATTTTCTTGTCTACCACCTAGCACTCGCTTCACGAAAATTCAGCCAATTGCCTCACTAATGACTATGACATTCTGTTTGATTGATACTGTTACGAAACACTCGCTACAAGGAAAATAATCCAGAGTTACACGGCCTTGTTCAAAGAATTTGCATATCCTGGGGATGTTGGAACGATCCCGCCTTCCGTGTATACGGATGGCGGTCAGATGATGGTGCGGTGAGTTATAAAGTTTGACCTAACTTCCTGCGCAGATAGATGGCACTGTTCGAATGTGTCGAGTTAATAAAACATATCGTTTCCCCAGCAGACACTTTAACTTAAGTGCTTTATTTAATTACGTTTACCACTACTTTTAACAACTCTAATTATTTTTTCAGGAATGATTTGCGATTTTCAGTAACAGAATTTTGCGAAAAATTAAAAAAATTAAGATACAGATAGTTTCAGATATCTGTTTCAGTAAGAGACATATTTTACACAAGGCGTTGAATACATAATAACTAGCTTTTGAATTCTCTGCCTTGGAAATACCATATTAATGTACACCGTCAGGTACAACCTAGCGGAAATCGGCAGTAAGTGAAACAAATATATTTCAATGAATGACATGTAAAATACCATTCTTGGTATATAAACGTTCTTAGCGTAAAACAATGATAGTCTTATACATAAGAAATCATGTCTTTGTAAGTTCTTTGCAGCAGATAGCAGGTCTTTCCCAGAATTCACTCTCGCACTTCACTCTTCCACCGTTCCCTATCTTGGATTCTTCTCTTCACTATAACATATCTCTCCCCTTCTGACCATCTGTCAACTTTCTTCTTCTTTTGTTACAATATTTGTTACATCTTGGTTTCCAGATTCTCATTCGTTAACAATCTCTCCTTAATACACGATTCTTCTAACTGTTCATAATCTACATTGAAGTTTGTTGGGATTTATGTTCTCTGATGAATGCATTAATACTGGTGATGCCTGCTACTATGATTGGAGTTTGTTTCACTTTGATATGACTGAATATACTCGTATTTTCAATGATTACTTATCAAGTTCAGTTAGTTGTCCAAACTTATTATTGAACGACATATTAAATAATATGGAGGCACATTTTTTATTTGGGCCACTGAAGCTATCGAGATTGCTACTACATTTTTTGGGTTCTCGTCTAATTAATTATGTTATTGACCTTTTTCTAGAGCCTGGGGAATCCCTTTCCGCTAGCTGTAGGGTTGAGGGTTGAATGAGTTGAGTTGGTTGCGTGCTATCAACTCCATGGGTGTTATGTTGATTGGTGATATTCTCCATTGTCACCTTCATTTCGCCTCAGGTAAAATATATTGGTATATGTGGGATGAAGCTTTCAATAGTTGCCGGCGGAATCTCACTATTATTAACAGCGAGCAATGCAGCACTTATGATTTCGCTTGTAGGAGGGATCTGGCTGAGTGCCTTTAGATCCAATATTGCGTCGGTTCACTACAGTGATTTGCATCGAGACGCACTTCATCGGAATTGTCCCGAAGAGCGGGTTATCAGCAGCACTTGTATGGTCCACTTTACTAATTTATAATTTCGTTTCGTCGCAATGCGACATATGAGGCCCCACCACTCCGTTAATTGGAGTGGCAAACTGCGTAGCATTAGTCTTATCGCTACAGATCAGAGAGGATCGAACAGCAGATCTCTATCTCTCGCCACCACCGTTGTATAGAGTCTGAATTAATTATAATCAATACATTTGTTTCCTTTCTTTAAAGTATTTGTTTCCATTTTCGTTGAATATATAATAATTAAATAATTGAGTAAGTTATTTCAATGTGGAATAAAATCATTCTAAAATATTTTACCTATGTCTTGATTGACAAATTAAGAGGTTAAAAACGAATTGTTAGTGGAATAGTTTGTATAAGTAGCTTACTTCGTTTTAATAATATTTCTCGAAATATTTTTAGCCCACTCCGCTCTAAAAGTGCATCCAATGAGCACTATCAAACCTAACGTTCATGATAATTATTTACAAAATAAAAATATAAGACGTCTTATTACAATTCAAGATTGTAGAATTATCAAACGAGGCTGTTGGGTCGAATTTGATAGCCAATCGAGTACATCGAATTAATAACCATATTTGATAACCAATCGAGTATGTTACAATACGAATATCGTCCACTTTATAAACATTCCAAAGTGCAATCATTTTTGTTTAATTTTGACTGTTCGTCCTGCGAAACGTAATAGACATGTTAGTGGTTAGTAAGCCATGGATTATTATTACACATATTATTATTAACACATTATTCTAACTCTTATTACGAAACTGATCTCACTTTCATAAAGAATGACTGTAGATAACCAATGTGAATAAAGAATATCAAGACAAACCTTATTTTTTTGAATATTAGGTAAATTCTTCTCACTGAAGGGTTATCGCACTCGCGAGGAAAGACACTTGTTAGGTGAAGGGTGGGACAATTTCATTTACATGAATAAAAGTCGAGACTAATGAAGAAAAATGGAAGGAAATAGCGCTAGGGTGATATTCTAGTCATGAATTTCTCAACAAAATAAATGCTGTTCAATTTTAAGTTCATATTTAATTTCACATTTGGTACACAATTTGGTACCACATTTGCTTTCTATTCCAATTCTAGGAGAATATAAATTATCATTTTCATCTAACGTAATCTAAGAACTAAATTTGGGAATTTGAACCACTTTGTTTTGGTGAATACCATAAAACTTTATCGTGAGGTTTATAAATTGTCAGCAGAGCCGGGCACGTGTGACACTCAGTTCCGATCGTTCTCGGCGACGAGACCAGCGCGCCGAGTCCGCGATGACCAAAACGCTAGATCCGGCACTGCGATTATCGAGAACGTACGATGCCCCGATACTTGGTTCATTTTCGAGGTGGTTCACGATGTAAGAAATATTTTACACACTTCTCGATGGCGAGCGAAAAAGCAACCATGAATAACGAATGTTGGAGGCGACACAGGATCTCTTGATAACGTTTGTCGCTCAAATGTTTCTATTAAACATATTAATCGCATTATTTATTCGGTTTTCAATGGAGAGGGTAACTGAAATATGTATATAAACCAGTATGGCATCCTCTATTGCGGAAACTGGATTTAAATTTGATCCCACAAAGCACGTTGCCAACCTATGCATAGTTGAGTAATTGAAACTACGCAAGCATGGAAGAAATGTTATTGTTTTAAAATTAATTTTCATTATTTTATCATTAAAATTAATTAAAATCCTGTTTTAAATTATTTTCTCCTTTGCATGACAGCTCATGATGCTTCTCACACGCGAAATACACCGAAACTAGCAGCAAATTGCATCCAGAGCACTCTTCGCCGATACTGTTGAGAGCAGCCGAAACTGATTTGCGTCGATAGTTTCCATCCTTGACAGGATCTGTGTAGATTTCAAAGGCAGATAAGGAGCGTGCTCGCCCTCTTGAAAGTGCCAAAACAAGCCAGCGACGACGATCGGCAGGCTTTTATTGCAGAGAGAGAGAATCCCTTAAAGGTCCTACGTAAGGGGGTTCCTGTATTTACGTTAGAAATAATGTTGATTCTATCCCCTTGGCGGAATTAAATGTGTATTCCATTGAAAATATTTTCGAAATTTCTGTTGTACATCTTACTTCACTAAAAGTGATAATACTTTGCATTTACAGACCTCCAACAAAGAGAACTGCAGATTATATTTTGTTCTTAGAAAACCTGGAGATAACACTTAACAAAGTCAGCAATCGCTCTTTTGAATCCATTGTTGTATGCGGAGATTTTAACATTGATTTTCTGGTCGAATCTTGCGAGAAAGAAAAGTTTCTCAATTTAATTAATTCCTTCAATTTAGACATTACAATTAATATACCTACACGGATCACACAACATTCGATGAAGGCAATTGATCAAATTATAATTAACAAAACTACTACTCGATATGAAGTTGAAACCAAAGATTTAGGATACAGTGACCACGATGCACAAATTCTTACCATTATAAGAAATGCGATCACTGACACAATAAATAATACACGTATGACTAGATTGTTTACTAAAAGTAAAATTAAATTATTCATTGATTACTTGATGCAGGAGTCATGGGAAGCGGTTTATAATACTGTTGATACAAACGACAAATATAATTCTTTTTTTTTTCAACTCTTTCAATTCATTTTAACACTTGCTTTCCTCTTCAAAAACGAAAATTAAATATTTCACGGAAAAGCAATTCTTGGATAACACAAGGGATTAGGACATCTTGTAAAAACAAGCGAATTCTTTCTTTCATTTCTAAACGTCATGACGTATCTCAAGATTTCCTTATCTACTTTAAAACATACAAAACATTGTTACGAAAAGTCATAAGGCAGGCTAAAATCATGAAAAACGATCAGGATATTTTGAACTCAAATAATAAAACAAAAGCAATGTGGAATATAATAAAAAATACTACCAAATCAACTAGAAAACCCGTAGAGAATGTTGTTTTAAAATATAACGATATAAATGTAAACGATCCGGCAACAGTGGCTAGTCTCTTTAACCAATACTTTTCGAGAATTGCTGCCGATCTCACTAAGGGTCTTCAGGCACAAAATTCAAAAACAGACAGTTCACCCAAAATTTTAGACACAATGTTCGTTTCCGAAACTTCTTCCTATGAAATTCTCAAAATAATCGGTAAACTAAAAAATAAATATTCGTCCGGTTTAGATGAATTCCCAGATTCTTTGTTAAAGACTTGTGCGTATGCCATTATACACCCGTTAACTCACATATTTAATGCATCTTTATGCACTGGAACGTTTCCAGATATTTTCAAAACAGCTAAAATTAAGCCGCTCTTCAAAAAAGGCAACAAAAATGAAATTCAAAATTATCGGCCCATTTCTCTTCTATCAGTTTTTTCAAAAATATTAGAGAGACTTTTTTACGTACGAATGGAAACCTTTCTCACTAAACACGACGCGCTTTCAGATTGCCAACATGGATTTAGAAAATCAAAATCAACGGAAACAGCTATATTTTCTTTTCTTAAAGATGTCGCCTCATCATTAGATCAAAACGAGGCACCTATTGGATTATTTTTAGATCTCTCAAAAGCTTTTGACATCATTGATCATGACATTTTACTTTCAAAATTACCTTCATATGGAATCCGTGGTATTGCTCTAGATTGGTTATGTTCGTACCTTAAACAATGATCTCAGAAAGTTGAAATACCTTACTGGAATGATGGAACATTACGTACGCACCTTTCCGACTCTTTGCCCGTTGCATGTGGAGTTCCTCAAGGATCGATTTTAGGCCTATTCTGTTCCTACTTTACGTAAACGATATGCCCTCGACGATTCGAAACGGAAGAACGGTTCTCTTTGCGGATGATACGAACATCCTTTGCAATAAAGAAACCGTAAATAGTACAATATCAGATGTTTCAAATTGGTTCCGAAATAACAAATTAATAGTAAACGAAAAGAAAACGGTTTTAATGCAGTTTTCCATTTCAAATAAACAATTCTGTGCTCCATTGAAAATGAACAGTGTACCATTGACTGATGTTAAGGCAACAAAATTTTTAGGTCTCTCAATTCAGTCAAACCTTAAATGGAACGTCCATTTAAATGAATTGAACACAAAATTAAGTTCATTATGCTACGCGTTCAGAATTCTTGCAAATTCAGTCAGCCTTCATACTGCTCGTTGTGTATACTTCGCGAACGTTCATTCCCGCCTGAGATATGGCATAATATTCTGGGGAAATACATCTTATAGCTCCCAGACTTTTAGATTACAAAAACGAATTGTACGAATAATAACCAAATCCCACCCACGTGATTCATGTAAGCCTCTCTTCATTAATCTAGGAATTCTACCATTACCGTGTCTTTTTATTTACGAATCAGTGGTTTTTGTAAAAAATGACTTGCTTAAGGGCGGGAATATATTTTCAGAAAATGCCGAAGTCTATTACTATAACACTCGACGTAGAAATCATATTCATCAGGTGACAGTATCAACAGCTCATTACAAAAAATTCACATACAATACATGTACATTATTTTACAACACTTTGCCAGATGGCATTAAACGATTAAATTCAATAGAAAAGTTTAAATCCAAGTGAAATCGTTTCTGCTGCATAACTGTTTCTATACAATTAGAGACTATACTGAGCATCACAAGAAAAGTAACATTAATTTTAACAATGATACATAATGCATTAATTACCATTTGGACTGTATAAATGAGTATAAACAACCTGTAACAACTATTGTAACACAGCTTCCGGGTCAATGACCCCCATCTCGATCAGGTTTTTCGTCCAGTTTCCCTGATCCATTGAGCAAATGCTGAGATGGCCCCTTGTTTTGCTTCTGGACATAAATGTAACTTCATTTTCTGTGCACGTCTTCTAGAATTCAGTGGGAAATACAATTATTCAAATTATCGTTTCCATGTTGTCGCGGCAGGAAGTAATAAGAGCCAAAATTTATTGCTTATTTATCCTTGAAAATAGATTTTATTACATGGGAGTTTTTTGTTTGTTTTTTTCTCCCTTTCAAAATTCAAAATTTATTGCTTATTTATCCTTGAAAATAGATTTTATTACATGGGAGTTTTTTTGTTTTTTTTCTCCCTTTCAAAATTCAAAATTTAAGTAGTATATGACTTAGTGTAGGGATCACAGAATTTTGAAAATGTGCACACAATTCACTTTTCCCCATAGCACGTCATACGCAGTTTTTAACTGTTTTTTGACGTAAAATAAATAAATAAATAAATAGATCGATAATGGAATGCGTTTTTTCGGCTCGAACTAGCGTCATAACGCCTTAGGTTGTGCTCCATTTGTAGGGCATTATATGTAACTCAGTGCTGAGGCATTCTGGCCTCTAACATGTGTGAAATCCACAGCCAGGTCTCTTCATTTTTCAGAGAAATGCGTCATGGTTGCCATAGCAACCGCCACGTGAGCTCGCTCTAATCGAAAATCGGTGACGCAAGCCAGTGAAGATATTCGGCCAAGATCCTGGAACGCTTCATATTGCGTAACAGAACAAGGAGATACACTATGCCCGATGCTGGGCCTCCAAGCCAGGACGGTAAGAGTATCATAGAAGAATAACTAGAGGAGCTACAACAGATCATACGTTCTCACATTATTTGTAAGGGCTACGTAAATCATAATACCACTTATAAGTACAAAAGTGTTTCCAACCAGCTTGAGAATGAGACTTGTGCCATTTTTAAGCGTCAATCGCTCGAGATTTTTTAAAATTCGCTTTAACTTCAAGCAGAAATAACGCAAAAACCAAGCTTTTTCTTAAATGTACATGACTTTATTTAAAAACTTAATTTTTTAAAACATTTTTCATTTAAGAAAAAATCTATATCATCAATATTGTACTTTTGCCCTGCATTTTTTTACAATTTTCGAAAATACAGAGATAAAAATAAAATCACGATTTATTTCACTTGAAAAAGGTTAATATTAGTACAAAAGAATTCCTGAATTAATAATTACTATTTTATAAGTGCAAAAAAAATAGTCTCCGAACGATCATAATAAATTCTTGAGATAATGTACAGCCTTACATCAATTTGAATGTAATCACCATAACAGCGGGGGGAAATTCATGTACTTGTAATAACTTTGTTGGAATATAAGAAATGATAGTAGAAGATTGTTTCTTCATTCACATATATTCAGCCTCCAATTCTAACCGTTTGTCGTATTCTAGTCTTGGAACAAGCCCAATTGAACTACCGGAATGTAATTCAAGAGATAATTTATATAATTATTTTTTTCTTGATTACTTTAAATGATTATTATATTTCTCAGGCATGTTGATTGGATCTGTAATGTAATATCTGTCTTTTTATTCGTTTAGTCAGAAACCATGTTTTGTGGGTCCTTGATACCGAAAAATTGATTGACGGCAAAAACGTCTGTCAGTCCTTCTGACCGTATATGTGTGATCAACGCTAGCACCCAAAGTGATCACGATATACTTCAAAATTGGTATTTCCCAATCAATACAAACGATCTCGAGACTCTGAGTTTAAAACGGAAATTTTGATTTTTGAGGGTACTTCACACCAAGCTTAAACATTTTCAAACTTTTCTCAAAATGACTAACCATTTCTTAATATAAGTTTGCGCTTGCATAGTGCAAAGTACGCATAAAGTAATGGCACTGGTTTCATGTTTGTTCAAAATGCTTTTCGGCGTCTTCCAACAAATACAATACAGACGATAGATATATTTCTCGTAATGAAATCTGTTCATCAAAGACAGATCTTTAAATAACGTCACGTACAAGTTTTCGAAAATATGAGTAGATTTCGCGTAATTTTGGGTGAAATATAGGCAATTTGTAAACAATTATTTTCTCAAAAAAGCAAAACATATTTTCATTAAATTTTCCCCTCGTATGTATCAAAAGACGGTATTAAAATTGGTGCTAGTCTTATTTCCGGCGAACACTGAATTTTCGAAAAGTGCAAAAAGTTAACATTGGAAAAGTACAATATTGATGATAGAGATTTTCACCTGAAAGGAAATCAGTTCTGAAAAATCAGATATTTAAAAAAAATTAAGTACAATTATTTTAAAATAGCAGAATACACGTAACTTCTTCTTGAAGTTAATGCAAATTTAAAATAAGATTTTCTAAAAAGCTTCTCTTAATGTTTTCTTTAAGTTTTCTCCACGGATATAACAAGGGACGCTTAAAAGAATGGCGCAGATCTCTGTTTTGTTGAACTCTCTGAATTTTTGAAAGTTGCAAATGTTAGAAATAATGCAAGAAAGTTGTTGTAGCATCACCAGGTTCTATGCCATCTCCCAATTTACAGAAATTCATTAAATCACTTTCATCAGGTAATGTTTCAAATTCACTATTGTTTGCAACAATCAAATCAATCTTTTTTCTTGATGTTGCCTTATTTACTGTTTGTGACTATCTTTAAAGATGAAAATCGAACCAACGAGAGAAATAGATAATAACACTGCCTTATAATTCCATATTCGTCCACCAAAAGGCAGCAAACTATATTTCATTGGAAACTTCTAGTGATCAACTATTAATCTATAGCAATATCTCAAATTTCTTTGAAATGAGGATTGTGACTATCTCTGATGCAACGTCTTATTTGTGTAAATCGTCACCGAATGTGGTTTGTAGAACAAAGTGTAATATGTTAATCTGGGATTTTTTTGTTCATCTGAAATCTGTTCATTTTTTCAACTATTTTGCATGACTAATATAATTTGTTTTACAATTTTGATTCCAGATGACTTAACGTACTTCCTAAGAAATCCGTACTTGCCAAATCGTTGCCTTGATCGTTTCAAAATTTTAATTTGTGAGTAAATTCTTTTATTATAGGCTTGAGACTTTTGGTTTGTTTTAGAGGGATTTTCTGGTGTAGATCTTTCAGGGGACTGCGCAATTCACAAGTTTACTAAAAAACAACTACCCAGTTCTCTGCACCTTTCTTGATTGCTAAGTGTATTGATGGTATGTAGTACACTCTTGTATTTCATGCTATGATATTCCTTTAGATTGATTGAGTCATTTTATATAAGCCTTTTCAAGTCAAATGAACACACGAATAACTTATTATTAAAGACTTGAAGGAAAACCCATATCAGGCGCAAAACGCCCAAAATATTGAAGTACTTATTGTTCGTTCTGCTGAATTATTAAAACCTGTAATCAAATTTCAAGAAAGTGGGATGTTTGTTAACATAATTACAACTGTTGCTATGTAAACATGCTGAATACTAATTAAGTTATTACTAGTATTATTTTAGAACATATTCGGCTTTTAACATAGTATATTTAATTATGGTTGTGATCCAAAAGCTAAGTTTTCATTTGGAGATTGTTTCTTCTTTACGTTATTAGTATTATGCTAACTACTAGATAGCTATTCATTAATCATCTCATTACCATCATTACAGTTTTTTGTTTCAAATTATCTGATCAGTTTTCACAGTAAGTCATTAATCATTTTGTCTCTTGCTCTGAAATGCATGTACGGACCATCGGACTATGTAAAGTTATTTAGTAGTACAAGCGAAAACGGTTTTCTTGATGTAATGCCTCACAATATTACAATAAATATTTACGGTAGGTGATAACTTCAAGAAACATGCAAACAGAACTATTCATATTGAAATTAATGATTAACATGCATTGTAATAATAAAGGGAAAGCTTTTGGGGTTATTGATGAGTTATTAGTATGTGTTAACGTATGTTACACGAAACGCATATTAATTAGCGACGTACTTACGAAAGATTCGTGAGACGAGAAATTAAAAACAAGCAATGTTTTGCCTGCATCTTAGAGAGGAATATGTTTATTCTGAACGTAAGTTTGGAATGCGCAACTGCTTCAACGACAGTTCTCCCTGTCCCGCAAGACGGCGATGAGACGCGCGTCGCTGGGAAGCACGCGAGGGCCTCGATCGACAAGTGGTAAGTCGCGGCGGGCGAGAGCCTCGCCATCGACGGGCGCGCGCCCAATAATCGGAAGCGACTTTCCGCATTCCGCTCGAGAAGGCGCGGCGCGCTCGCTTACAGAGCTGTCCTTCCTCGACGCACGGAAACTAATTACACGGATCTGGCGGTCCCCGCGCCTTCCCGCTGCCCCCGCCACCCTTGCGCCACCGCCTCACTTTCATCCCACCCCGCCGCTCCCCGCTGCCTCCGGCAGGCTGCGATTCCCTCGAGTGCTCAACCGCCTCTCCCACTGCCCGCCGTCCCTGCCCCTCCCCCTCCTCGCTCAACGCTCGGGATTTCCCCGTTGCGAACTTAAGTACCGCGAAATCCAGGCCGCCTCCTGCCTCGAAAGTAAGCGTTTGGAGAGAAACTAAATCCGTCCGTCCACGTTTCCTCTCCTCTTCCCTTCTCGTCTGAGCCCCGCGCGAGGAAATTCCGGCGAAAGGAATAGATGGTCTTGTTCCGGTTAGAGGAGCGCGAGCTTGACGTGCTTCTCATTTGCATGCGCCGGCGCTCCGCAGGGACGCTGGGATGGTCGTGGCCAGTGATTGTTCTGTATGGCCGTTTTTCACGAGGCTTGGGTGTTATTTCAATGGAAAACCAACATTTCAGCGGATTTCATTTTAAGCTTGAAGTTAACTTCAAGAGACGTAGTTATGGGTGTTGAGACTGCAGTTCAATCTAAATGATGTGAATTATTTTGTGCGTATTTAACAACTACGGTTATATACATTGTTGAAAATAGACGCTAAGTAATTGCAGTTGTTGAAAAACACAATTTATATCAAAAGAAAAAATATCCTTACAATCAGAGCTATCTCGCTGTATTCTTCTTGTTTCCCTTGATCCTTCGTGAAAAAGTTTAGATTGTTCCGTACTTCGCTTGTGGACCCACCATTTTTATTGTTTTAAAGTAAAAATAAATTAATAAGAAAGAAAAATGTGTGAGAACAGCATTTCCTTTCAGAGGACTATTATTAAAAACCAATATTTACACCAATAGTTACGGATAGAAAGCTGTCTGCTTTAGATCTCCCCAAAGGATATGACAGAGCTGGAATAAAAGTCGTATTTTTTAAAGGAACAATGTATCTTAAATAATTCCCTCCTCGAAATTAGCTCTTAAGTAGGATTGAAAAACAGTCTACTTCGAGGATCTATGGTTTCATCTGCTATTGCTACAAGCTTCTGAAGACTACAGAAAAGTACGTCTTGAAGATAAACAGAAAAACAAATGAAGTATTCTTCCACTACACAGATGATGTGAGTACACTATGGAAATTTCTCACATTTTCTTGTCGTATACATAATTGAATCGGCAACCCGCTCACCAGGTATGTATCTCTGGTAGCCAGACCTTGGCAATTCTATACCATCTCGAACGTAATCATATCACTTTCACCAGGAATATTTCTAGATCTTTCGAAAGTGAATATTTGGCGAACATGTAAGTTTCGATATTATCGAAATTTTGATTATCTTGAAAATATCATATGCCCAATTAGAAATCAATAATTATTACCAACACTATTAAAGGATAAGGAACACCAGGAACGTCCGGAAACGTATGTTGTGTACGTCCTATAGGTTGCCGCCAGAACTCCAAATCACGGAACTGGTGGACTTGGTTTGTATATTTTATTTTATTTTATTTTATTTTATTTTATTTTATTTTATTTTATTTTATTTTATTTTATTTTATTTTATTTTATTTTATTTTATTTTATTTTATTTTTTTTTATTTTATTTTATTTTATTTTATTTTATTTTATTTTATTTTATTTTATTTTATTTTATTTTATTTTATTTTCTTTTATTTTATTTTATTTTATTTTATTTTATTTTATTTTATTTTATTTTATTTTATTTTATTTTATTTTATTTTATTTTATTTTATTTTATTTTATTTTATAAACTTACGGACAGACGACCAATTGTACAAAAATACAATACAATATTTAACATTTCTGAGTAGACAGAAGAACACGAAATTTTTTTTTATCCGTAGAGTAACACATTCTCCCTCGTTTCTCTGAAATTTTTTTTTGACAGATTCCCGTACAACTCTTATCCTTCCTCCCTTACCACAGCTTTCACATCGAGATATGATTATTTACAGTATAAATGGAAGCATCGGTTTGTAATGTAAAATTATCCTTTTATCGAGATACCTTGGTAGGAACTCGAAAATTCATTGCTAGAGCAAAATGCTCTGTATAGGAGCCATTCCACGTCAAACCGCACAAGAGTTGACACGACTTTCTTTAGATGTACGATATTTTTTCTTAAATCTGGACATCAAAAAAAGAGATACGCGTTTTTTTATTTGCCTGAAAATTGATTATTTGTGTTGTGATGCCTGTATTAAATTTTAGAATTTACGTGTACTTCACAAAATATGATCAATTGTTGCTCCGAATGTACTTCATATAAAAATTCCTGATTTGTTTCATTTAATACATTTAAATATGTATTTTATTCCTCTGTAAATCAAGTTTCCAAAAAATTAATATTTCATTTTAAAAAATGTAAAATATTTAAAAAATGAAAATTTCTGTATAAACTCGAAGAAATAAACATTTCAAAAAAATATAGGCGTATTTCTTGTTCAATTTTCTATAAAATACAACAAGAAAAAAGTACTCAATATAATAAATAGAAAACAATTTCAAAATAGATAAAAATATGTAGGTCGAATTTTGGTATTTTTGTGCGATTTGACGTGGAATGACTCGTCTGTGGGTCTGACAACTTTTTTGTGAGTCTGTGTTATTGTTTTATGGTTGATCATTTCTTAACACATTAATTTATAAAACAATCAAGTCGTCATAATCCCACCGTGAGGAGAGAGAAGTCATATTAAGAGTTGACCCCATACGATGTAACACCATAGTCGTGGTCAATAAATGGATCTGTTAATTTAAACGAGTTGCCGCCATTCTAAAGAGCTTATGCCGTGCCATTTCTAGTTTATTAGCATAGATTTGAAAATAAGGTGACCATACCACGAATCAAAACGGTTTTCACTTACATTATGTATAACAGTTTCCAGAGTTTGAATAGTGTCATTCTCTCATGATAAATCCTAGCATTTCGTTAGTTTTATTAACTGCATTATCTGTGTGATAAAATAACGATTTTTTGAAGTCGAAAAACACGAATCAGTGAAAGTCAAATCACGAATTAGTGAAATTCTTCCAAACATTTATTGAGTAGGAACGCAAAAAGAAATTAAATTATATTTACTAACACAAAATAATTGTTAGCACAAATTTATTTAGTGCATTCCGTAAGGAAATTTCGTCACCATAATTTGCGATTGAATTAAAGAGTTTGCGTTCATCTGCGAATAGCAGGAATTCTACATTAAAGTAAGGATGTAAATCGTTTATAAAAATTAAATAAGCAGTAGTTCCAAATGAGAATCCTGTAGCATCCCAGATAAGACTGTAAAACCATTCGAAATAGTATTATCATTTTAAACACACTGAATTCTATTCATAAGATAATTAGAAAATCGGTAACAAATAGCCCGATAAACCTAGTACATTCAATTTTTGTAAGAGTTAGAGAGACTTAAAGAATCAAAAGCTTCAGTAAAGTCTGTACCGGGAGAGGTGGCTCATCGCATACACTGATGTCACAGAAGTGCCTCTGACCAGGAAGTCCTAGGTTCGAGTCCTAACGGTGGCAGGATTTTCGTCACTAGCTATACAGCTAGGTCGAATTCAGCCGCTGTCTGGAGACGAAGTTTAGTGGCCGGTTGCCATGATGGGTAGTTTTCCGTGATTTCTTCGATCAATACCAGGCGGCTGCCGGAGAAGTACCCTAACAAACGGGCCACGGACCGCGTGCTATCTTTCCTTCCTCGTTCTCGTCCTATCCTCACCCTTACTTATATGCACTTATATCTACTTCACTACCACATATGTCGCGAGACCGGTTAGGAGCTTAGAGCTTGTTCCGTCTGGAGCGGTGCCCCGCAAGTGGGAGATACCTTGTTGGAGTAACCCAGGTAGGTCGGCGCTGAATCTCAGCAGCCAGTGGGAGAAGATCATTGCCACCTCCCGAGGAGAAAGCAGGCAATATACTTATGGGACTGTCATTTTCAGTTGACGCGCCCGGAATCACTGATCAATCAACTAAAGTCCATACAAAACCTTTCAATCTGACATTTTTCTCCGTAGTTTTTAAGGTGTATTGCGTATCAAGTTATATAGTGCTTCTCTTGAATTTGAAATTAAATTGTATAATTGAAAAAAGGAAAGTTTATAATTTTCGGTTCATCCATAATTATATATTTAGTTTTGATGTTACACTTGTAATTGAGGAGTTTCATACATAAACCAAACAAGTCTTTGATTCCATATTTTGAGATATTTCACCAAGTTATTCCCTACTACTGGCACTATATGCTGGATCATTTCCTTACAAGTTCCGAACATACTGAAAGATTTAAGGCGGGGGAAAATCATAAATTCATTACTATGCACCTCTACGCTTTGAAGTTCTTGGTGCCTCTTGGAATCTAGAAATTAGGCTACATTTTTTTGTGAGAAAACCCTTCAACTGAAAGGCGGCAATACTTAATCGTTTTTATTTTCTGATTTAAAAATTGGTATAATAAAGGAATATTTCCATTCAACACGTAAAGGTCCTTCAGATAAAGACTTATAAAAAAGTAACTTCAATATTTACCAAAAGATAAATTTAAATTTTTGAGATAGACTGTCGGTATTCAATCAAAACCTACACTACTGTGAATGTCAAATTTATTATTTTCACTAAAAATATGAAATTGATATATCAACAGTACGTATAGAAAAATGAGCCTGGTCATCTCAATTAAGATTTAATTTACTGTTATTCCTTGTGTAGAATGTGACACTTTCTGTAAAATTGTTCTATATACTTTCATAAAACTAAAGTTCATAAAATCTAGCTTTCACACGGTAAAATTCGGAATTTCATAAAACAATTAAGATAGAACAGTACTATTTTCATCCAATACTTTTACGCAACAACCAATCGAAAGAAACGCAAATGTCGAGAGAACTTCGCAGCTCAAATGAAAATAAACTTGGCCATATTTGCGTCGCAATGTAGGTTCGGTTAGTGAAATGTATTTGGAGAGAGCGTATTCGCAGTAGTTTTAACTGTGGAGCTTAGACAAGCACAATTATTCATAAAAACAAAGTTCAGTTTCATCTAGCAACGAAACTCAAGTAACAAAATTACGAACAACTGACACTCATGCACTACAGTTCCTTCCCCTCAGACCACACTCCACTGATGAACCTAATCCACATGTCATTTCCAAACGCCAAACTTCGTTTGAGCCAGAAAATGTCGTGGACCCAGTATTTGAGTTATGGTTCCTGTTATTTCTTTGTTCGACGGATACCGATAATTCCGCACGCAGGCTAAGATGCCAACTTGAAATTTCCGCAAGCGATCTTGACTTGCTGCATGCCGTGAACTCTCCTGATTCTTGGAAACTTCTTCGGATGATCGCAGCAAATCCCATTTAGTATTGACTGTGCGTCCGAGCAGTAATGCGGACGATGTACGTGCCGTTGTAGCGTGCAGCGTCGTACGGTAGGCGAGGAGAATATGTTGAATGTTTGCCCGCCAATTCTGAGGACCAAATGCTTTCATGGCTTGTTTGAACGAGCGGACAAATCGCTCCACCTAGCCATTATATATATTTTTTATTTTGCAGTCACAAAATACAAGTGACATGCTAGCGTCAGCCGGGCTGGGTGAGGGTCAGAAGCACCTGGGCGTCGCATCTATCCTCTTTCCCCCACCTTGACACCTCTTTTAAGTTAATCAACATACATACTACTACATACTAGATGGGGAAGTCAATGATATAAGGACAAACTGGCCTAGTCCACCTCAGCCGGTCCGCTGGGAGTGATCCCCGCGGCCCGTTACCATCCCTTGGGCTATGGACCCGGGGAGGATCTACGTTCTGACGAAACCACTGCAAATTTACATCCGTGCCATCGAATTTACTGCGTGTAAAGTGTTTTTGTGGTTAACGATAGGGCATGCTAAATTTTCAAGAAGTGTGAAGGAGTGTTTATGTTGTATCGTACGAGATACGTATAATGGCAAGGTGTATCCACCTTGCCATTAGTTGCAGGGTGATATTGCGCAATTAACCATTGGAAGATGCTGCAATGCTTGCAGAAAAGCGAAATTCTGGTCCCGTAAATTGAGGCCATTGTCTCAGACAATCTCAGACAAAACGAATGGAGCGAGAATGGTGCGCAAAGCAGTGATCATTGTAGTAGCCGATGGTAGATTAGTGAATGGAATAATCTCGGACCATTTCAAATCTGCATTAATTATCACTAGTCATGTTTGATTGAACATTATTCCACAGACATCCAGGTGAAGGCTTTGTCAGGGCCGTTCTGGAAATGACCACGGGTGCAAAGGTGCTTTGCCTGGTGCCGCTTGTACTTGAGGGCAGGCCACGCAGCCCTTTACCTCCATCACCGCAAAATCGATGCCTGGCCATCAAACGTAGGAGCGATCTATAAGCTTCATTCGGACGATTCCCGAATGACTCTCATGTAAAGATTTGAGGACTTGTGGAGTAGAAACATAGAAATAACTAGGCGTAGCCCTCAAAGTAAGCCATTTCCAACAATCGTAAGTTTGTGTCGACGAACGTAGAATTGTTGTAAGGTAGGATCCTTTCACTTTTCAGGTAGCCAATCAGACTGCACGTAACGGATAACTTCGGAAAGTATGGTGTCTTTTCCTGTGGCAGAACGTACTTACTTATGCGAAAGAGCCGTCTGACACATCCAAAAATCAGATGGTAGTCTTTTTGTTTTCAGTAGGTGAGCAATGATCGATTGTTTCCGGTAGCGGATTCCGCGACAAGAAATCAGCGTTCACATGATGTTAAGTTAGTCGGAATTGTACGCCCCGTTCTGAGGAAACTTAAACAGTCAGTCGCGCCCAAACAATGAAGGATGTCTCAGTGCACGCACCACCAGGATTGGCACTGCAGCGAAAACGCTGTTAACGCAGACGGTCGTTTTGATCTCATCTATCACGGGTAAACTTTCACTACCGTAGTTATGCAGTCTAATTGTAGACGATCGTGATTTTAGCATGCGCAATTGCTGCCAATCCGAGTCTGTCAGGAAACTGTAGGACGCTTCAGTATCGAGTTCCACAGTAATTGGTGTCGAATTTATCAAAACCGAGAGTTGAATGGAATCCGGTGGCGACACCGATGGGTGAAAATGGAGCTGAATCGTTCCCCAGGAGTTTCACTGCTTCGACAAACTTTCGCTGAATGTCCATTTTACTCATTTTCAAAAAAATCGTTTTTATGCGGACAATTCGTTGAGATGTGCTGTTTATCTCCGCAGTGATGACAAGTCTTCGTTCCACGGCTCGCTCAGTTGTTGGAATCTTCATTTGATTGCACATTTTGAATAGTCATTGACGCGGCGGCTACTGGTTGAAGAGTAAGAAGGTTTCGGCCCACTACTTGGAACTGCAAATCGACTTCTATTGCTTTATCTAATGAAGTTAGGAGTTCGGTTATCAGCCGACGTTTGAGGGTTTCATTGTGCACCCCTGCAATGAATTGGTCGCGCAATCCCCTCGGTAAATGTGAATTGAAGTTGCAAGTTGATGACAATTGTTTCAAATTTGCGGCGAACTCTGCTAACGACTCTCCTTCGAAATAACGTCAACTGTAGAATTTGTATCGCTCTGCCACTTCCTGTGTAGGACGGTCGAAGTGCGCAGACAATGCTTGAAATATTACATCTACTTTTTTAATCATGGTGTCTTCAGGTGCCAGCAAATCGGTTAATAATTGGAATTGTGCGTCGTCGATTACAGTGATGAAGACCTCGCATGCAGTTCTTCAGGTATTTCTTCAACGATCAGGAAGTTCTTGAATCGTATTTTGTATGAAGAAAATCGGCAGACAGTAGGATCGAACGGGGCCACATTTCCTATAATGTCAACGATGCGAGATCTTTCTGATTTGGAAGATTTTGTCTCAGATTTCGTTTTAGACTGCGTGAAAATGTAGTGTATTTGGAGAGAGCGTATTCGCTGTAAGTCGTTTTAACTGTGGAGCTTAGACAAGCACATTTATTCACAAAAGTACAGTTACATCTAGCAACGGAACTCAAGTAAAAAAATACGAACAACTGACGCTCTTACACTACAGTTAGTTTTCTCGAAAGAGAGACAAAAGGAGCATCAAAATGGAAGGTGTTGGCTATTCGAGGAAAGTTCAAGGAAAGGTGTTTGAGGGAAGTTCGCATCCAGAGGAATATCAGAAGTACACCTACTTTTATATTGTGAACGACCCTTTGAATTATAATCATAATGAAAAACGAGAGAACAAAGGAGTCATGTTAGTACGGAATTCCTTACAGAGAGTTGCTCGTACAATTTTATGAAAAATTCGACCGTATAAAACACGCTTGTTTTATGAAAAGTTTTGTAGTAATTACTTAGGTAATGAAAGGTTTATGTAGAGTTTTGTTCACGAGGGAGAATTGTTGTGACCCGAGCGAGATATCACGATGGACAATACTGTCCCGAGTGAATGAAGCTCATTTAACCCCGTGTCATATATTAAACTTTATTTTTAAACCATATTACTTTAATTTTTTGTTTTGTGTCAAACGCGTACACGTCTTTGCCAACGGCCGACTCTAGGAAACCTACTTTAGTACTAAATTTTGCCGTTCTATGCCACATGGCACGGTCACCTGGAGTACTGTAAGTGGCGACTATTTGGCGACCATTTTAAGTACCCAAGGTGGCCATGGTTATATTTGGTTTGTATTATGCATTGAAAAACGGAGACGTATTCTAATAGGGCATGAGAAATGAATTATTTAGACTGATTGCGAGACGCATTTTCCTGATGACCTCTTAACAGAAGCAAATGTGCAGTCTCGGAATTATTGTTGTGAAAAATCCAAGCTGGTTTACGAGAAAGAATAAGAAAATTTCTGCAGATAGAAATTTCCACAGAATGATGAATGTTCCTAGTGATTGGTTGATAATGTTATGATATATTCTAGTTTTTGGCCGAAGTTTACTTACGGAGAATGTACGCGGCATGCGTACATCAGTTGTTGAAATTTGTTGCCAACCTAACAATTGTAAGTAACAATAATGTGTTTTGCCATTTATACGGCGATTGAGGTGTAGTACAACAATGCCAATGAATTGGGTGATATTAGAAGAAAATGTGAAAGCCTAAAAGAGATGCTTAGGGCACTGTACTAGTCTACCCAAAATTGTAGAACCATTTTTTTTGTAATTATTTAGTTTCTAATAAAATGTTTTGGTTATAGGCGATATTTTATGTAAATAATAAAGGCCACAATATCCGAGTTGCTTTGGAAATGCGATGTAAATTACGCATTGGACAGACTCAAGGCTGTTTTCCGTATGTCGTCGCAACGCCTAGACGCCTAGACCGAAAACTATGCCTAGTCCGCAACGCCTAGACCGAAGACACGAGCCTGGTCGTTAAACTGTACACACGTAGCGAAGCGTGACAGTGCCTTACAAGCTGTTAATGTATGACAGCATGATTAGCAAATACGAAGCCTTTCTGCTATAGGGTATTCGTTATAGATGCTCGCAAAAATACACTCGTTCTGTTAAGTCGGTTAATCAATACACATTTCACTATTAAGATCCATGATATTGGTACTTCGACAGAACGAGGAAAAATGGCATCCATTTCAGGCAAGTAAACTTCATCCTAGTTTTCTAGCCGATGTTAGGTGTTTGGCAAATAAACTGTTTGTATTCAAGCCACTTCTGCTCTCCGATTATTATTAGAAAATAACGTTTTATTTTCCTACACAGAATGTCAGATTGAATAAACGTATAATGAAGTTATTCTTTTCATAAAACTTTTTTGGCATTAAATCCAAAAAAATAAGCTTTCTTTTAAAACACAAAAATAGTCATGAGTATTTACTGCGTATTAATCTTGTAGAACCAATTTTTTGTAAAGCTTTTTGCTGCAGGAAAATATGCCTATTTTTCGACAGAACAGAAGTTTTATGGTTCCCTGATATCGACAAAGATGATTTTCCTTTCTCCTCCGTAGTTACTTTCTTCAATTAAGATACAGTTCTAATTCGCGTTTGTCCAAAAGTCTGTCCGTCTGTCTATGAGCAACATTAACGCTTAAAAAATTCAGGATTTTCACCAAAATTGCTATTTTCCCGTTTTATCTGATGTCGCGACCACTCGATTTTGAAATGGCTAGTTTAATTTTTGAGGGCAATTTATATAAAACGCCCTTTATATAAAGAAATTTTCATTTTTTTCTGAAAAATGAGTTTTTGTTTTTTTTTTTGGTATGAACTTATTGTTAAAATAATTTTTCCAGGTGCTATAATAAAGTGTATAATGAAATGTTTGAAAATAAATTGGGCCAAACCCGAAACAAAATACAAATAATAATTGAAGCATAAAAATTTTAAGTTTAATCATATATTAACAGCTACTAAACTGCCCATACAAATGATCGTTAATAAAATATATTAAACGTAGAATCATACTCGCTTGGTTGTCACCCAGTCAACAGCATCAAAGTTGGGGGCCCTAGGACCTTGGCAGAATACGGGTCACAGCAGCCAAGATCTTCGGCCTGCCAACAAGAGTTGATGACTACCGAGCGAGTGGAAGAATGTAGAGTAGAAATGAGAACATGAGGTCATTAGGTGGAGAATTTTTTTAAAAGAATGTGCCAACTTTGGCAACAAACATATCTGAATTCAGAAATCAAAGAACAGAGACTAGCTTAGCAGCGAAAAGTAAGTAATAGTGACAACCTCCTCATCACTGCGATGATATAAGAACTACACTGTCCTTCTCAATATCTTCCGTATGTGGGAAGAAAATGAAGAAGAACCAGAAGATAACGAACTATAGAACCTGAAATACTAAAAGCGTTTGAATTGAATTAAAGATGATTGAAAAGATGAAAAAAAATAAGCCAGAATATACTGCAAGAAGAAGAAAAATGCCGTTTATCTTTACATAAAATAGTTTCACGGAGTCAACTAAATCATCTGATAGAGACATGCGAATAGAGCGATCAACACCTTATGAAAAAAAACAAATAGACTCTTGTACAGTACAGCCTACGCTCTCACTGATGCACTCAGATTTACCCAGGTAAAGACGCGACGATCAATTTGCTCTCACCGTCTTTTGAGGACGATCATTCACTACCGAGAGAAGGTAAGTAGTCTTAGAGAGTAAAGGAGGCATTCTGAAGAAAAAAATAAGAGTCCTAATTGTAAAGAAATATCATATTGACAAGGCTATAAATAAAGTAATCGAGACAATGAAACTACGATTGACCGCCACTGCGTTTAACTCCCCCGAGAGGAGAGTATCGGTGGAACCATCAGTTACGAAACAATCAATGGCAATTCTACCACATCTATAGAGAATGTCCCCGACAAAAAGTACTTCCAAATAAAGAAGATTCAAAGAATATGGGCGTAAGTTCGGGGATAACTCGGTAAAAGGCAATTGATTGAAACGTCCAAGACAAAGACCATGGATTGAAACGTCCAAGATGGCACCATATTACTAAATAGCTTTAGACGAATCCTGAATAGCAACGAATATCGTTAGGATACGAGTCGAGATGATGAAAAATTGTTTTATACCAGGTCCAGATACTGGCTCACTTAGGTGACAAGCATTCACCTTAAACTTCGAAACAGATACAACTCTACTCCCATCAAGTAAGAGCTCTAAATAAACACTGAACACATGGTGCTCCTGTTCCAAGACAAGAGAACCGATGCCGGTAACTTTCGGTCAATAACATCATCAATGACAGACAAGCTCTTCACATGATGATCCCAGATGAAGTACAAGACTACCTTCAGGATGCCGGGCTGCTGTCAAAAGAAGAAAGGGGAATATATTTTGATTTTTGCCAGGATGATTGTACAGAACAAGGAAATGGCTGACGTGTCCGCACGTGCCCTGTTCAACTACAAGAAGGCGTACTCTTGACCGTTTGCCACACAATTTGGCACCAATTTGAAGCTTCTAGAAGTCCTACGTGTAAGACCGAAGATCATGAAAATTCTCAATGCATGTATGAAACTATACAACAAGCGTATTTTAGTTTAGATAATTGCTCGGAAAAGCCCCTATATGCCGAAGAATATTCAGATTCGATCTCTCCCCTACTTTGCAAAGAAACGTTAATATCCTTCATAACAGACCTGTGGGGAACTCAGATATCAAATATCTAAGACGAGTCCTAGCATCTCCCACTTAAAACGAATGAACTCTGGGCTTAAAATCCCTAATCGCGCTGGAGTGGCTGCTGAATACAATGCATGTGTGTTCAGCGACGACTTGGCGATGAAGTTCGACATAGACAAATGCGCCACTCGGAGTATGTACCGAGATAGTCAATATTGAAGACCCAGACAAGAGGGTGAAAAGGGCTAACAACGAAGGAAGCTTACATGTTTCTCGGCTTTAGGCAGGCCGCGGATGTTGGCTATTAATAAGTAAGATTAGCGCTTCGTCAGAATACAAAAGGAATACAAAAGGCGAATTAGTTAGCTTTTTAAAATTAATCTGGGCGGTAGTAATCTTATATAGTTTATAAAGACTTAAAAAGAACCGGTGAACAGCTGGAATAATAAAAACTCAAATAAAAAATAAAAGGTTTTTTGAAAATTATAACTTTTATCTACTTGTACAGCAAGGTGAATTTTACTGCATTCCCATGTTAGTTGGCACTTTCTTCTCATCAATTTTGTATTATGATTCATACAGATGACCTATAAATCAGAAATTGAAATAAAACGTGAAAGTAACAATATTCAAAAGGAAACATATCATTCCCATTCCACTAGTACAAAACCACTGCTGTATTCTTTACCAGGTGTTTTTCTATTCTGAGATTTAAAAGTATGTATGATACAAATATTTAATTACAACATTTTCCACAACGAGATCTAAAAAAGCGTTCAAATTGGTATAACGGAAGTTCTTGAACGAAAACATGGAAGGCTAATAATGTAATAAAAAGGCGAAACGCAAGTGCTTTGAAAATGACCGATAGCTTTAGTTAGCGGTGTTAATTAAGGCTAATCCACAAGCGAAAATAATAAATTATTAGAAAAGTAGACTAGACATTAATATTATTTTTCTTGCTGAATGCCAATATTATGGAATATATCAGTGTCAAGAACATGCTGGTGCACGTCTAGTAATTATACGTAATCGGTAAACACGTACCAACAAAACCACGTAGAGAATCCTTTTGGAATCGATTATCACAAGATCACTTTTTAAAATGTATATCTGACTCGCATTTCACAAGAGGAATAATAAATTTAATATCTGAAAAATATTCTAAAATGTCAGACACTTCTATGATTATCACATCAAAATGATGTTGAATGTACTAATGATCAACAACATTAAATAAATAAATAAATGTCTTTATTGATGGCGATGCTCAAGGCATTTAGCCTGCTCTTTTGCCTGACCGCTACATCCGCCTGAACATTCATTTTTTTCCACGTCGTTATATTTTTTAAGTCCTAATCCATTTCTTAATGTAATTTTCCTTGTGTATTCCGTGAAGTATTTCATATCACATCTACTGCTACTGGATATTTTGTAATGAAAGTTTTGTACTTTCATTCTAGTCAATTTTATTTGAAAAGTTGTTTCAGAGATATTTATATGAGTAGTAATAAAATTATTCTCCGATGATTGGTCTTCACTTAGGGTAGAACCTTGCACTTTGAGTGCCGAAAAAGCGGGTTTTGATTGGTGTTTATAAATGGAAGCTTTTATCCTTGCAGCAGTTTTGAAGAGGTAGATGAAGTCAAATATAAATTTTGAAAAATGTACGCTTTTTTTCTTTTTCTTAATGTCATACCCAGTTCTGAAGTTTGAAAATAGTGACGGCATTTACAATTGATCCTTTGATGAAAATGGCGCTAGACGATGTAAAGAGAATTCAAGATTCAAGATTCGTCTATAGCGCTGCGTTATGTTTATGAGAGTGTCTCCAACTTTGCGAAGTGTTGACAAGGAAATCTCGGTCTTGTCATATATATCAAACTCAACACAATCGATTTATGTAAACGAGATACAATTTCCTGCGAAGGGTGCTCGCTGAAACATCCGTGACCATCTTACAACTACTTTTTCTTTAACGAGTCGTTTCTTGAAGTAGTCGTTAGGGATCCGCCTACGAAGAAGGGCCCAAGAAATATTTTATTACGGAAGTGGGTAGAAATCGGAGATTTCGCGTGCGCACGCATCGATTCGGCGGCGCAGGACGCACGCTGCCGCAGGTTGCCGAGGGCGGGAGTGGGGGCGACGAGCGAGAGAAGGGCGACGGCGGGGCGGGGAGTTGAACGGCCAAACACGCGCGCGATGAATAGCGCAAAGGGGTCGGGGAGAACGGAATGGGAAATCCGAAAGACGCCGGAGAAGAGAGAGGGGAGTAAAATAGGACGTCGACATGTGACAGAAATTAGTTGTTCGGATGTGGAGTAATGTAGAAATGGAAAGAAAGGGAAAGTGGGACATCGATACGAATTTAGTGAGGACAAAAGATGAAAGACATAAAAAGTCGGAGCTGAAGATGTGAGAATGTGGGTGAAGATGAAGAAGAAAATGCGATCGAAGTGAGGGCGAAGCTGAGCCAAAGCGAGTGTGTGGGAGCGGTGTGGGGAAGGGAAGGGAAGGCAAGGGCGAGTAGCGTGCGCGCGAGTGTGAGGGGGCGGGGCCGAGGGAGTGTGGGCGTGCACGTGAGCGGGAGAGCGCGTGGTCGGCGTTCGATAAGGTTATGCGCGGGAGGCGCAGCTCGCTGCCCGCCGCTCACCCCCAACCTTCCCGCAGGCGCGCCGCAGCCGCACTGGCCGTTCGCGCCCGTACTACGCGGCGCGCGCCCGCCCCTCCCGCCCACCCCACCCCGCCCTCGCCACGTCATTAGGGCGCTCGCCCAGCGCGGCCGCCACCCGTCCTCGGCTGCGCGGCCGCGGGGGCGGGGCGGGGACGGGGGCGGGGACGGGGGCGGGGACGGGGGCGGGGACGGGGGCGGGGGCGGGGGCGGGCGGCGCAACGGCGCGGGTGGCGGCGCGGGCCGCGCGGGTCGGTGCGGACGAGGTATCGACTCGGGGGCGGCGGCGGAGGCAGTGGCGCCGCTCGTGGGGCGTCGCCGGCGCTCGGCAGCGCTCGGGGCTGCGACCAGGCGCGACTGCTGGAGCACCGAGTATCGATCGGGGACGGGAGGGGGAGGGGGTAGTGCGTGCGCCTGGTCGCCGTAGCCCAGTCGGAGCAGGTCGGTCCCGGCCAGTGCGCTCCCCACACACGCCAAGTGAGAGTAGAGTGTAGAGCACGCCGCGCCGCCTGACAACCGCCAAACCGACCCGCCACACGGACCGCCACCATGCTGAGCTTCGCGAGTAAGATGTTGAACACCCTCATCGGGACTGAGGAGGAGCAGAAGAACCAACAACAACAGCAGCAACAACAGCAACAACAGAGGCAACAACAACCGCCGCACCAACCACAGCAGCAAATGGGCGGGCCATCCGGCATGCACCCGAAGCCCATGCTGGGCGGCCCGCAGCCGCCGCGAGGGGGGTTCCCCGGCCCACCGGGCTCGATGCCGCTGCGGGGCATGCCCCCGCAGATGGCCCCGCGGGCGATGGGAGGCATGGGAGCCCCCCCGCGGCTCAACGGGCCCCCTCGGCTCGTGGGGCCGCGGGCCGTGATCGGGATGGGGGTGCCCATGCGGGGCCCATCGGGGCCGGCCGGCATGGGCATGCAGCCGCAGCAAGCGGCCGTTCGGCCCCCGCAGGGAGGCCTCGCACGGGGCCCCGCTGGCCCGCCCGGAAGAGAGCCCGAAGCAGCGCCAGGTAGGCCACGAGCGGCGCGCCGCGCCCCGCCCCCGCGCCCACGCTCCGCCCGCGCCCGTGCCCGCGTTCGCCCGTGCCCGCGCCGCGCCACGTCGCGGCACCACGCCCCGCACCCGTCTCGCCGCCGCGCGGCACGGTGCGCGCGCGCGCGCGTGCAACCCCGCAGCGCCGCCGTCAGCTGACACCGCGAGCATGCCGCCGTCGGCGCCGCGCCCGCCCCCGCGCCCCGCGCCGCGCCGCGCCGCGCCACGCCGGCCTCCCGCGGCCGTCGCCCTCTGCGGGCGCGCCGCGTGCAGACGGCGCGGCGCGCCGCGGCGCAGCCACCACCGCCCGCGAAGTTCCGCGCGCCGCCGGCCTCCCCCGTGACCTGGGCAGCCGGCCAGCGCACACGCAATGCCTTTTCCCTTCGCCGCGCCACCCGTCCCCCCCGGCCACCCGCCTCATCCCCCGGCACGGCAACGGCACCGGCCCCGCCGCGCGCCGGCCGCGACGCAGAGAGCAAGGCAAGCATCTCAGTACACAATTGGCAGGGCACTGAGATGCGCTGGGTCTGAGCGGCTCGGGCCGGTCGCTTGCCGGGTCGCTTCTTGGCGATCGCGCCTCCCTCCGTCGATAGCGAAGGTCTCCTTCTCAAGCCCGACCCTCGCGGTGACCACTAGGCCGGCCTCCGCGCCCGCCCGCAGCACCGCCCCCGCCCCGCCCCCGCCATCGCCGCCCGCACGGTGCGCGCCCTCCAATCAATGCCTTTGCATGGACCACTACGTCGATGTTTGTGTGTGGATGTGTTTGGCTGTAAGCGCGCGCGCGTGTGGATGTGTGAAGGGCGCGCGCGTGTGTACGCATGTGAATGAATCGATACTCGCAGCCGTAGTAGTACTACTCCATATCTGTCATATGCAGTGTCTGGCGGCAGCCGCGCGGCGTCTGTGCACCTTTCGCGTGCGGGTGGCGCGTGTTCGAGCCCACCGGGGGCCACGCGGCCGTCGCCCACGCCGCCGCCAACGCCGCCACCGCCATCGGGCTCAGCGGCCCTCTCGCTGGCGGAGCGCGCCACTGGGCAAGCGGCGAGGGCGGCGGCGAGGGCGGCGGGGAAGGCGGAGGCGAGGGCGGTGGCTGTGGTGGTGGAGGTATGCTTCCGCAGAGGCGGGCCCAAGAACGTGCGGGAAATAAATCTTCCGTCGGTTGCCCCAGACAGCTCGGGGTCTGTGGTCGGGGCTGAGGCAGGCGTTTGCCCCCTCCCTCCACCCACTCTGCAACACTCTTCCCTCCGGCGCTCAGCCTAGGCCGAAAGGGTCGGCCCCAGGGAAGACATGGGGATCGGGCGGGGACGGGAATGCGGTGAAGCGACGGGGAGGCAGCGCTAAAGTCCAGCGCTAAACCCGCGTCAAGTTCCAGTCTTCTACCCTTGTCTAGGGAAGTACACCTACAACTGGATGGGCCAACTTCAAGGTAGAATGGGGCTAAATGAATCACAGGAATTTCTACTATCCCTTAAACGAACGTTGAAAGTAATTATCAACCAAAATTAAACCTTTTTAACTTTTCTGAATAGAGACTTGTCTGATGTAATGCTTTTGTTACTTTTATAATCTGCTAGTAAGAAATGAAAAAATGTTAGTGGAAATTTGGGACTTGCGAATAAAATAATGCAAGGAAATTTTGTAATTTTTCACTGATTTCAAAAGGAGAATTATCGCTTGTTTTCCTTCATGAAAAATATTGATGTACTTTTCTTGGTATCTCTTCTATTTTGAAGATTATTGAGTCACGATGTCATTTTAAATATCTTACACATGTTCGGGATTCCCACTTATATTCTGTGAGAATAATATTTTGGAAATCAGGCTTTATTAGCGTCAACATGAATTTTCCAAAACCTATTTCCGGGTATCCGGAGTATATAGCTGGCTTCTGTTCCCGAAATGAGAAGAGGGGCGCCTCGGGCGCAGTCATATTCAGAGAGAGAGAGAGGGAGAGCAGATGGAAATGCAGCATTTGCAGGCCTCTCACAGCCCTCGCCCGCTCTGATAATTACTGGAGGTCATCCAGCTGCCGCTGGCGCTGCCTGCCCGTCGGCGCGCGCGGCGGTCGGGAGAGCGGCCTCCCTCGCCCTGCATTCTTAGGTTTTCATTAAATATCGGGGGAGGCGCGTTTGAGAGCGCGTTCGCTGGCGCTTCGTGCGCGGCAGCAGGGAGCGGGGACTGGGGATGGGAGGGTGAGGAGGAGGGGGAGGGCGCTTTGGTGAGCGCGTTGGCGCCGGCGCTCGCTTTCGCTGTTGTCGCTTCGCTTTGTTCCCTTGTGACGCGTCACGAGCGCACCAGAGCTCCGCCTCGACGCCTTCACCTTTTTTTTCGTTTGTTAACGATTCCCAGCGCAAAACTTCGTCTTCCTCATGTCTTCAATTTCAATTTGAGACTCAAATAGGGTTCTGGCACCCATCGGTTTTCTTCTATTCATTAAACCGATAAATTACATTTTTTAAAACATCTGAATTTTGTGAAAAAATAACAGAACTAGTTTGTTATTTAAATATTGTCACATTTCCCCCGAGCCTCTAGGATCGCTCATGGACAGCGTGCTAGCTTCCTGTGGTATGGTGCCAGGTTCGTTTCCCGGTCGAGGCAAATATAGAGTTGTAGCTTTTCGTATAATCGTCTCAGTTTCTGTAGCTATGTGACGAATAAAAGCTCAAACTAGCGGAGTTAGCTCGTTTGCGATGAAGGGAATACGTCGTATTCGCCACATGTCTCTCTTACCCCCCTAGCGTGGGAATTAAACTAGGCCCAGGCATAGGGGACACCGTTAAGTAGCCGGTAACAAGTCGGACAATCGATCCCAAATACCAAATGCATACACTGCTATCATATAATAGAGTGAAATACATATTTTCTCGATAGAGAAATCGGCAGCGCCTCTAACCGGGAGGTCCTAGGGTCGAGTCCTGACGGCGGCAGGATTTTCGACACTAGCTTTTCAGCTAGGTCGAATTCAGCTGCTGTCTGGAGGAGAATTCTAGCGGCCGGCTGCTCTGATCGGTAGTTTTCCGTGGTTTCTCCGATCAACCCCAGGCGAATGCCGGAGCAATACCCTACCAAACGGGCCACGGACCGCGCGCGATCTGTCCTTCCTCTTCCTTGTCCTATCCTCTCCCCTTACACGCACACTTACACTAACATGCACTACACTACCACAATTTCGGGAGACCGGTCGGGAGCTTAGAGCTTGTCCCGGCTGGGGTGGTGCCCCGCTGGTGGGAGAGTCCTGGTTAGCCCCACTAGCCGACGGTAGGTCGGCGCCGGATCTCACCATCCAGCGGGGGAAGATCACCGCCATCTCCCGAGAAAAAAAACATGCACTACACTAACGGGACTAATGACCAAAGTAGTTGACGCGCCCGGAAACACGAAAAAATCAATCAATCAATCAATCGATAGAGAATCATTCGCAGAAACTGTTTCTGTGAAAATAATTAACGAAAACTGAATGCAAAAGTTTCGAAACTTTGGCTTTAGGAAAAAGCATTCAACAACCATTCGGATCTCCTGTGGAAAAAGCCAAACAATACTAACAGATATGATCCTGCCTGGATGGCCGAGGTGGCTAGAGGTTTGCCGACACGGCGCTCGGCCGGAAGAGTCGGGGGTTCGAGTCCCGCCGTGGGCATGGTTGTTTGTCCCTTGTCTCCAACGTGCGTTCTCGCTGAAGGCCTTGCAAACCTGCTTACCACAGAGCGAGCAGTCTGCAAGTGTGTCTAGTGTAAATGCTAATACGTGTCCCCCATGAGGAACATAGAGGATACCGGGCGCGGATAGCCGCAATCGGCATCCCCCCGAAAGCTGGAAAAAGCCCCCGGAAGAAAAAAAAAACACTAAGAGATCTGAGCAGCGAATAATAGCTAATGTTGTCGCGGGGGTCCGTGGTGGGGTAAAGCCAATCCGCCCCTTCGTCCGCAATCGGGCGACGTCTCTCCCGCGGCAGAGTGCGGTCGGGCGCTGCGGGCGCATCCGCCTGCCCCGGCTGCTCGTCGGGCGGCGCGGCGCGGCGCGGCGCAGAGCAGAGGCCGGCCAGCGATAACCGGCGGATCCTTCCCCTCTCCCCTCACCCCTCTGCCCGCTCCACGCGCCATCGCCGGCCACGGCTCCTTTTAATGAGTCCTCGGGGAGCTCTTTGTCGATCGCGCGGCGCCGCCTTCTGTCGTTCCGCGCCGCCTCCCGCCCCCGCCGCTGCCGCTCGCCCTTCGCCGGCCTGCACGCACCACGGGAAGGGCCGATTCCGCGCGCCCTTGCTCCGAACAAATGACAAATGAATGGCTTATTTCAGAAACAATGGAAGTCAGTTACTTTACTAGTTTTCAGATGGGACAAGAAACCTAATAGAGCAATACGTCACAAACATTGGGTAATTTTTTTTCAGTTCTTTTAAAAACACTGTCCAAAATCGCTTGACCAAGTCCAGATCTGCTTTAACCGATGCACTACAACATACAGAGAGCGTGACTGTACTCTAAAATCGAAATAGCACAAAACATTAGTTATATTTTCTGAAATAAATCATTCAAAAGACCACCCCAGCGTGGAGTTAGAGAGACAATTGCTTCTTTATGAATGAATGATAATTAATAAATAAAGTCTTATATGTAAAATATTCTAGAATCTAGAAAAATGTCTATTAACATTAGAATTTCCAACTTGCAATGTAAGATAACCTTCTGAAGTAGCGAAAAGAGACAATTCTTGCCATCAAACCACGATCAAAAGAACAATTATAATAATCGAATAGAATAGAATGGAATGATGAGAGTTAAAACAGCCAGGAAAGTTATCGTAAATATTTAGTCAATTTGCCCCTACAAAAGCCACTCATGAAATTCACAAATATGAAATATACAAATATCAAGGAAGTTCCTACAGAATACAATAACCAAATGAGGCATACATAACTCAACCCTACTAACAAACGTGAGCATTATACTTTCTCAAAGATTTATTAATATTGACGGGGAGCTTTATTCTGGATAAAAATCGAGAACTAAACAAAACTAAGCATTCCATAATAACGTTTAAACATTATTTTGCTAACACAGAGAAGTTATTAACTAAATGATAAACTAAAGTTATCAGTCAACCAGTTGTAAAATAGACAACCTTACTCACAGAATACACACAATTATTAAAAGTAAATACATTAATATAAAAATAATAATAATAAATTTTATACATTTTTAATACGCAATTAAAAATGAAAATTACTTGTTTGTACAATAGTAAACATTCCCATAAATTTATAAAACGTTATACCAAATTTATAAATAATTCATTCTTTGAATTGGTAGCGTCAACACAACATGGAATTAAATGTTATTTTATTAATTTAACGTAAAAAATAACACTTAATAAATATATGACGTACTGTGGAGAGAAGTGCAATCTGTGCACGGTTTCTTGAGCTCTGGGATCTCTGCCTTGATTCATATACATATACGTATGCGTATTAAGTTGAATTATTAGTACATGTGGCATCGAACGTTTTGGGTCCGAATTGATAAGAAAATATTTTTTTGGGGTAATAAAAACTATTTCTATTGGCATATCAGTTACGGATTTTGGATTTTATCCCTTATCATGTCCTTCGTGACAGAATCGACCTGCTGCCGCGAGAAGATAGAGAACAATTATTTGAATAAATGGGGATGTCCCCACTGAGCTTAAGAAAATGCGCACAGATAGCAAAGCTACATTCATGTTCAGAAGCGAAAGGAGGGGCCATCTTAGCAAATGCTCGAAGGATCAGGGAAACTGAACGAAAAAACTCATGAGATGGAGTCTTCGACCCAGAAGCTGAGGTACAATACTTGTTATATGCATTTTTAGTCTTTAGAATTAATCAGCCCAAATGGTAACTGCTGCATTAAATATCGTTGTTACAATCTTATTTTCCTTTTATGCTCGGTATAGTCCCTAATTGTGTAGGAATAGTAATGCAGCAGAAAATATTTTATTTGGCACTTGTTAAGAATTGAGTTAACAAGAAAGAAATCAGTAATACTGGTTAGTGGAAGGAAAGGGTATGAAACGGTTTAGGAAGCAGAAGGCATCCCATTTTGAGAAAGAATGGCTAAATGATAATGCTAAGGGAGGAGAGAAGAAGTTGGAAAACTCCACCAAAATTCAAATTCGGAAATTTTATTGATCCGTCGCGTTACTTGTCAATATTTCTCAAAATACGAAATAAAATATTAAAGTGGCAACCGGGATATCAATTTGCCATGCGCCTGAATTACGTATATTGCTTATCATTCTGACCTCTATTATTCGCGATAATCCCCCTGAGATGAGATTTTCTAAGATATCATGTTTATGTCAAAATGTTCAATGGGAATTTCTTTGTCTCTGATTCTCTTTACGAAGTTTATTCGGTAAAATGTTTGGCATACTACCAAAATGCGTATATTACTGTAAAGAAAAAATGGAAATATTTTATTCGTCATTGGTAACCTGTCAAACGTCGATCAGTAGGACGACCTCCTTTTCCAGCTTCTCCTTCTCACGTGGCACAAATATCTTAATGCATACCAAGAGAAAAAGATGTTATTAATTTCTTCTTCACATCTGCTGATTTCAATGATATAAGATGTCGAACAGAACGATATTTTCGTTCTATGAATCGTTTCCATTAATGATTACTGTTCATTCTACTAATTGGGTTGCGCTATATGCAATATGCGCACGTTGCCCTTCATGTACTAATGAACACAAACCAAATTGATTTGATGAATATTTCAAACAATCTAATGAACCCCAACGTTTGTTATATTAATTGTTAATTTATAACATTATAATCCTCTACTCAACATAATGATCTGTAAATTCTACAAGGTAATTCAATTCCAATATGGCTGCACTTTGTTTTTCAAGGTGTTTATATTTCTCGAGATTATGTGTTTCCCTTGCATTAAGGACGTGTGTACTCGTTATTTATCTTAGGTAATACCACAAATGACATTTAATAAGATTTTCCCAAATATGAAATTACCTCTAAAAGAGTTTCAAAATGCGCCAAACATTTATAATAGGCATATAAATAGAACTTGCGCTTTCAGTGCACACCACCTTTTATTACCAATGTATTGCAGTTATGATTAGTCAGTGGAAAGAAGTGAGAAAAAATCAACTAGAAAAAGTATACTTTTTTTAGATACATGATCCTTACTCGCGCATACCAAATACACTATTAAAAGCAATTGGTGTTAATTTAAGGACATTACTAGTGTTTATTATTAATTATGCACATTTATAAATATATCAAATAGAAACGTAATATTTTATTATTATTTACTCTATTGCATATTATTGTTCTTCTAATAGCGTTTGTCCACTTATCCGTAACTGAAAATGAATACTTCGCATTGTTCCATGTTACACTGCCGTTATGGAGCGTCATAAAATATAAACGAATCGTAAAGATATTTTAAAATCCAAGAATGTATGAACTCAGCTATTCTAAACTTTTAATTATCGTATGGCACATTGGATATACTGTAAATGAAATTCATTTTCCTTCTCATGTGAAAGTAAATAACGCTTCATAACTTCAAAAAGGATTCTGATTAATTGCATTTTGCTGTATTGAACATTCCTGCGATATTACTTTCTAATACGGTACGTTCAAATGTGGGTCATCCCTCCCGGGCGCCCGGAGCGGTGGCGGTGGTTGGTGGTGGCGGTGGCGACAGCTGTGCAGGCGGCCTGGCTCGCGTGCCCTGCCGCCTCCAGCCGCGCCACCCAGCACCAGCATCGATTGGTGACGCCGCCCGCGGCCACCTACCCAAATATCCCTTCACCCGCTCAATTATTCATTCCGGGATGATCGGCTGGCCGGCTGGCAGCGGCGGCGGCGGCGGAGGGGCTGGCGCCGGCGCCGCCGTCATTTCCATGCCCAGGACGCGGCCGGACATCCGCCCCCTTCGCCGCCGCACCAGCAACAGCTCCACGCTGCTGAGGCAGCCTCTCCGTGTCCTGTGTCCCAGCTGCTGTGCCCTCGCTGATGCCTTTACCGCCGATATTACCGTCCCAGTTCGGAAGAGCCCTTCTTCATCACTACCTCTCTATGATCTCCCGGTTCAATCATTCCTTCTCAGTGACCTGACTCTCAGCTGCCGTCTCCGCCTCATTTCGATTCCTCTTCTCTCCTCCGCAAGTCGACGGAAACTTTGTAATTCCCTCACCATTTATAAAACCACTACGCACCCGCACCCACAGCCACAACCACAGCCGCCGCCGTAATCGCCACTCCCTCAACAAGTCATTACCCGCTGAAGCCGTTGTCGTTATTGTCGACGGCAGTGAATTCGCAATGGCCGCCGCTAACCCCAGCCAGCATGACGACGCCAGCGGTCCCCGCAGCGCCTGCCTCCATCTCCTCGGCCGCGGCCTCACGTCCGGGCGTCCGGCCGCATGCGGCGCGCACCCGCCGTCGCCCGCCGCGCAGCCTGCCGCCCGCCCGCCCGCCCGCGCCGCGCCCGCCGCTCGCCCCGCGGCATGCATAATGAAGTGACGGGAGTCATTCGCGCGGCCGGCGGAGGGCCTCATCTCGCCTCCTCGGGGCCTATAAAAACGACGGCTGCCGTCCTGGCGGCGTGCTGGGCGGGCCGGCGCGAGGCGGGGAGGGCGCACGAAGGAGGCGAGGCACGGGCGAGGGCGGCGGGGAAGCGCCAGATCCGGCGGAGAGGCGGGTTGAGCGCATGGAGGGATGTGGACCCATAGCGGAACGGATAAGAGTAATGAGGAAATGGCACATTCGGCGAAGGGAGTGGGTGAGGGGATGGAGGATGGGAGGCATGGCGGAACGGATAAGAGCGATTACCAAAAAGCAAATCCGGAGAAAAAAGGGGATGAGGAGTGTTGGAGGCGTAGCGGGACTGATCAGAGCGACGAGGAAAGGAAGATCCAGCGAAGAGAGGGAATGAGAGGGTAAAGGGGTGTGGAGGGTTGGAGGCGCTGCGAGACGGATATAAACGACGAAGAAAGGGCAGATCCGGCGAAGAAAGATTATGAAGGTGTGGAAAGAAATGAATGATTGGAGGCACGGTGGAACGGATATCAGCGACGAAGAAATGGCAAATTCGGCGAAGGGAGGGGATGAGGAGGGGGAGAGATGTGGAGGGTTGAAGGCATAACAGATCGGGTATGAGCGATTAGTAAAAGGCAAATCCGGTGAAGAGGGGATGAAGAGTGTTGGAGTCGCAGCGGGACGGATAAGAGCGAGGGAGGTGTGAGGAGGGCTGGAGCCGCGAGTGCAGGGGGCGGGAGGGGGCGGGTCGCGAGGCTGGGTCGTGGGTCGCGGGGGTCAGGCGGTGAGCTGCGCCGCCAGGGCTCGACGCCTGGTCCGCGCGGGTGGCGAGCGCTCCGCTCATTCAATAAAGCCTGGCCCGCATTCCATAAACCGATCCGGGCCGGGAGCGCTGCCCATACATAGATTATACGCGGCGGTCGACCTGTGGCCAGGCCCGCTTGGCGCCTGAAATCGACCGCCTCGCCTCGAGACACGCCGCGGCGCCGGGACAGCGCCGGGGCAGACACGAGCTGGGGAGGGGAGACATGTCGCGAGGCAACGAGGAAAAGAATATGCTTGCAGGAAGAGGAACAAGCAGGAAACTAGGGGACTTGGGAAACGATACCGAAAATAATGCAACTTGTATAATGAGAAAATGAAGTTCAGAATGCTTCATCGTGGGTATTGAAAATAGCGAAAAAACATATAATTGTACAAAAGAAAATTGACGTCGAGAAATGATCATTTTTAAGCGAAATTGAGGGAGCGATTGCAAGTCTAAGAGCACGCGAGAATAAAACGAAATGTCACGAACGTTAAAAATTAGATTGAGGAAGTAGCGATTAGAGAGATGTCAGCATGAAGAAGAGAATAATTAAACCATGACATGATTATTGATTAATAAGGAAAGAATGGACGCGTAGAAGGAAAGTGAATGAAATAAATCATGCTGGCAAGCACAGAGATTTAACATGGGAGAGGACAGTCAAGCAAACATCAATAGAATTGTCCAATATTTATTAAGCAGAAAGACATGAAATTGGTAAATGCGTTGAAGCGAAATATTTCCTCAAGATTATTGATAAGGACGAAAGGTAGATAACAGAGAAAGTAAAAGCTACAAAGAAAAATAACAAAGAGAAGTTGACAAAAACAATAACTGCAGAGGGGCAAAACGGAGCAGGCAAAAATCAAGCGAGCGCAATGTTTAAAACAGCGCGAGGTGTGTGGAGGCTCATAAACTTGTCACGTTTGTTGCGTTAACCAGCGCAGGCTCCTCGAGGCCATGCGTCACCTTTCGCACGGCGCGGCGGCGCGACGTCTGGGACGCAGCGAGCTCGCCGGCAGAGTGGGGGCGTGAGTGGGGAAGCGCCCCGCCCCTCGCGCCGCCCCCGCAGAGAGCTTCCCAGGCGCTGCGACCTGCCTGTCAGGCGCGCTCTCCGGCTCAGCCGCCGCCGCCGCCGCCCCTCACGCCCCTCACGCCTCTCACCGGCCGGCGGCCGTCGCTCTCCCGCCGCTGATGCCCGCCATCCACAACCCCTCCCCCCGGTGCCCGACGCCCTCCTAATCCCCGCCGGTTCCATCTCGGCCTCGCGTCGACGGCCGGAGCGCCCGCTCACTCCATTCCCGGCTCTGGCCCCCGCCGCCGGCCCCCTGCTGCTTCCCCGCTCCGTTGCCCCCCGCTGTTTCCCCGCCGCGCAGCCACCCGCCCCTCGCCTGTCTCCGCACGCCGCACCCCCCGCCGTGACTTCAATCCGGCCGACGCTACACGACGGACGTCTGGCCACGTCCCAGTCAGCCTTTCCTTTCCCACTATCTGCTCCACCGTCAACCGCGTTAATCGTCTTCAAACAATTCGCACGCGCGCCTTCCAAGCAACCCGCTGCCTTTAACTGCTCTGGCGCTGCATTCAAGGCGGTGCACAGGCTGAGTTTGGGCCAGAGCCAGCATCGCCGCTGTCTCTGCGACACACGGTGCTCGGTCGAATTCATCCGCCGTCTGGAGGACAATTCCAGCTGCCGACTGCTCTGATCGCTAGTTGTCCGTGGTTTCTTCCATCAGTACCATTCGAATTCCGAAGCAGCACCCTAACACACTTGCTACGAACCGCACGCGATGTTTCCTTCCCTTTCCTGACCTATCATCTCCTCTTACCCACACTTTCACTCTCACACATGTTGGGTGACCAGTCGGCCGTTTGAGCTTGTCCCGGCTGGGGCACTCTTCCGTTGGGGGAGATTCCTGGAGAGGGAAATTCAATGAAAGCCGATATGTAGGTTGGCATCGGATTTCACCATCCGCCTCCCAGGATAAAACATTCACTATACTAAAGAAGCTAATGACTATAGCAGTTGACGTGCCCGGAAAAAAACAATCCGTGAATCAATCAATTAAAGCGTTGCATTGGTACATTCAAGATGACGCGAGGGCATACGAAGTTTCGGCGTAACTGCACTTGAGAGACTCAGTACCCCCTTTGCTTGAGCTTAGAGGTCTGTTCTTTGGCGCGTCCGGCGATGCGTTTGCAATACGACGCCTTCTAGCGGCAGTAAAGCCACTCATATCTTTCTCAACCTTTGACAAATCTACTAAGTTAATGCCAAAAATTACAAGAACATAACACAACACAAGCGGAACGCGTAACTGCCGATCTCCATGCGCTGCTCTATTGGAACATGTGGCTACATAACTGTAGTGTTCCAACAATCGAATCTGACCCTCCCAACAAAATTACATATTAATTTTTCGGATATAAAGAATAATTTGCATTAAATATGACGCATTTGTTAAATAATAGTCAAAATAAGATTGTTTTCATTAGACGTTATGTTAATGATCTTTTACAACAGAGTTCGAAATCTTAAAATGGAGGTTTGTTCCTCTGCTGTAAAAGCCCACAAGTTCCAGTATTGTAAACTAAAAGTCGGACGAGCCTTATCAGTTTTACTGCGTTTCTTGCATTTCTTGCATTGTTTTACATTGTCTTGCTTATGGACACAAATACAGCTTCACTAAATGCTAGTAGTGGTAGATGTAGGGCTGGAGGTGTGGGTTGTCATTTCGTTAGCAATATTACTAAATCAAATATGAGGTTCATTGGCCGATTACGGTCAATTCATTATAACTCTTGAGCGAAAATTTCTAATTTTTAAATCTTTCTAATGATTCTTTGTATCTTTGTTCATCCTACAACTAGTTGAGTAAAAAGAGAGGGGATAGGAATTCTGGAGCTCAAGGAAACTTGCGCAAATTATACGTCTTCCCCATACTTCCAATACAGATTTTTACCGATTTTTGACGATAAATAAATCTAATAAATCAAAATGAAATTCTCTCTCTGCGCGCCCGACCCAGGCGCCACCGCGCTGGTCCCTGTCCCTTTCCTCGCATCACTCACTACCCACGCATTGCCACGAAACCCTTCAGCCACCCCGCCCCACCCACTTCACGCCAACGCGCTCTAACCCACCGCGTCCAGCCCCTCTCCACCGCGTCCCGCCTCAGCCCGCTCCACCGCCCCAATCGCTCCCTCCCCCTGCACCCCGATTCAGCCCCCTCCCCCTGCCACACTAGCACTCCGCCCGCCACGTTCCACTCCGCCTCACTCCACCGCGCTCCACTTCACCCCGCCGCGCCTTGCATCGCTCCATTCCACCGCGCTCTGGCCAGCAACCCCCGCTCCCTTCCCGCTCCGCACTGCTGCATCCCGCTCCGCCCGCCATATCCCGCCTCGCCACACTCCACCCCACTCTGCGTCGCCTCACCCCACCCAACTCCGCTCCACTCCACTCAACGGCACTCTCTGCCCCGCCCTCCTCCGTCCGACACCACGGCGATTAACTCCGCCCTCACCACTGCGATCACACCACGCGCCCCGCCTCGTCTCGGCCTTCCCCACTCCAGCGCCATCCGCCCTGCTCCCCTCCGTTCCTCCCTCGCGCCGCCCCGTCCCACTCGCCTTCCGCCGGCCACGTTCCACCCTTGGCCGCGGCGCGATCCGTCGCGGTGCGTCCTCTGCCTGCCTCCGCCCCGGCCGCCGCTGCCGCTTGATCAACTGATTGGCGCGCGGACGCCGGGAAATGCGGTCTGCTTTGACAGTCGATTTCCCGCCCGCAGACCCGATTTCGCTCCGTTCCAACAGGGTCCGCGTAACCCAATCACGCCCAGATTGCGCGCCCATCACGTCAACTGACAGACGTACGGCTATTTAGTAATCTCTTCTTCTGCAACCGTTTACCTCTCTTCCCTTCGCTAATAAAATGTTCAACCTCCATTAAAGAAACATCGTTTGTAATATCTAGATTTTCCAGCCATATCTACATTCTGGTATTGGATTTCTACTGCCATTAAGTTCGTTTCGCAGTGTTCATAATTTTACAAATAAAATATCTGAATAAACAGTACTAACACACAAAGATCCTATTCTAAAGATCACCTCTTTGATTTTCTCATTCTGTCAGGTCTGAAGTACGAAATTATGACCAATCGAGGTATTCCTTGGCTTCATTGAAAGTTTCTGATCGGAACTAAGGCGTTAGCAGCAGAGTTTATTTACCTTTATGATACTTCTTGATTTCATTCATAACCCATTGTGTTATATTTTTTATGAGTCACTCCGAAGTATTGTAATACTGAGAGAAAAAAATGTTTTTTGCAAATCCATCACTTTTCATGTAATTCACAATTTTTGACTGAATCGGAAAATTTTCGTGTCCGTCATTCTATACAGAAAAGAAGAGAACAGCGAAAACGAAATTTCTGAAAGAATGAAAGGTTCAAGGTATAGTTTGTCAGTACTAGGCCTACCTTTTTATGCTCGTAGTTTGAACAGATTTCAGTGTCGTGAGGAAAATGTAAGCTCCACTACAAACCTTGAAAATTAGCGCCATAAAATTGCTTGAGTTTTTCACTAAGTGATACGCAAAAAACACCTCAAAATACCACCACTAGGACAATACTATAAAAGCACATATTACTTGAGATATTTTTTCGAGAAGTTATTAAATTCATATTGTAACTATTTAAGTTTGTCAACGTTCAACTCTGCAGCTACAGATGATGGAATGCATGTAAAATGATCGACGGTCCAGAAGAGAAATCAAGTATCCCAATCGAATAAGCTGGTCGCTTTCGAGAATGAGCGATACGCATTCCGTTGTGTAATTAAAATCGTCCGCCATAAGTCAATTCCAGTCCCTATTTTACTGCTGGAAATTGACTAGAGTGGGGTCTCCAGGTTTACGACGAGCATGACGGCGCGTCCGTCGTGCGGTATTGTTTACGGGTTTTTAATCAC